>SJJU01004690.1:0-19338 GCA_012932125.1 Conopomorpha cramerella
GTGCAGCCGTTTCCGAGATTCCAATTATATATATATATATATACAGTCGTGGTCAACTAATTAGGGACACTATATGACTAAAGCATAAGATCTTCCTTCAAGCCCGAGATATTATTTCTTTGAGGGTTTGAAGCTTATACTATAAACATAAGAACTGGGTAGTATCCTTACTATTTAGAGATCATAAAAGAAAATAGACACTACTTGCTATTATTTGTTAATTTAATAAATAAAGCGTTGCTACTTTTACTTATTTGGTTTGTTAATGGACAGCTAATTAGGGACAGGTAGATCTTTGACAGTAAATTTAAAACAAACTCGAAATTATTTACGTGTTTATTAATAATTATTACATAAAAAGTGCTACCTAACAAAATTGGAGCATAATAAAGCAAAAAAAAAAAAATTTTTAATAACCAGTGTGGTTGTCTTTATTGGTTATGACTGTTTGGCATCGGCGCGGCATCGATGCAATCAATTTATTGCAAGTTTCTACAGAAATATTATTCCAAATACTTTGAAATGTGTCAAACAGCTGATGTTTTGAGCCAGTGCGTTGAGTTGCACATTTTTTTTTCGCTTCGTGCCATAAGTGCTCTGTCGGGTTGAGGTCTGGGCTGTTCGCAGGCCAATCTAGTACTGTTACTAACTCTTGTCTTGAAGTGTGTAACGCGTTACTTATTATACAACCCTATAACCTATGTATCTACTCGTGTACTCATTGTATACTCTCGTATATTGGACAGTAATAAATGTAATCGTGACTAAGTCAGTCGTCTTCTTTCGCTCCTACTACCGCCCCACTTCATGGCGACCCTGCCAGTAGTGCCGTATATGGTGCGGTACGCAGTGAGGTGTAAACTATAAAGTGATGTGAAATTTAAATTAAAAATTGATAGAAAAGAACAAATAGTTATACTTTTGGTACTGCTGCAGTAGTGAAGTTAATCGAAAACGCGAAATGGGTAAGACACAGTCCAAAGAAGAGATTATCATCGCGCAGAACGCGGCTGGAGGTGCTAATTCGGCGGTGCTCCAAGATGTAGCCAATCATCTTAGCCATGGAAATATTCTTCAAATGCTATTGATCTGTGTGTTTCTTCTCATCGGGTTGATCATTATATACAAACTGTACCGGAAGTGCCATGTCCGCTGGATTAGGGAGGAAGTAAACAGCGAGTATCTTCGTAACTGGCAAGCTCGCGTGCCCCCGAGGATCCAAGAAAAAGCAGGAGAACAAGTGTAAACAGTGAAACTGTGAAAAGTGCGATCTAATTTTAGAATAAGTCTAGAACAATTTATTTTTCGGACCGAGCGCAGTGTGATGCATCATTGACCCATATAAGGAGATGGAGCGAATTCCTGAACTTATTTGGTGCTATGGACTTTGGATTATCGAAACGCTCTACTAAGTACTTATAATGTGAATTTATTTTTAGAATGTGTTTAATTTTATGTTATGGCGGAAACTTTATTAGCATATTATGACGAATTGGTTAAAATAAGACAATATCTTGTGAAAAAGGGTAAGTCTAGATACACTAGTAAGACATGCGAAAATAAATTAAAGGAATCAAATGATTATGTGCAAAAAAGTATCTCTATATTAAAAAGTGTCCAAGAAAGTAAGAATTTAGAATTAATTTCCGAATGTATTAAGTTACACCAACATATTGAGGAGATAAGTACCGAAATTAATTCGTTGTGTATTTTGCCTAAGGAGTCATACTTGCCAACCAAAATGGATTTTGACTTAAAAACCGCGTGTAGTTTAATTCCTGTTATGGACGGTGTTGAGGAAACCACCAAAAAAATTATTGATTCTACGGAAATGTATTCTGAAATGCTAGAACAAAAAGATAAGCCACTTTTGATACATTTTATACTTAAAAGTAGGTTATCGGAAAACGCTAAACTGAGACTCTCACAATCATACACGAATGTTAAAGATCTTTTGAGTGACATGAAAAAACATCTTCTCACAAAAAAGTCATTTACGGCCATTCAACATCGATTACATAACATTACTCAGGGATATAGGTCGATAGACGAATATGGGACAGAATTAGAAACATTATTTACAGATTTAACCATCAGTCAGGCTGACAGTGATGAACAGAGTTATAAAATATTAAAACCCTTGAATGAAAAAATTGCTGTCAAAAGATTTTCAGACGGATTACGCAACGGTAAGTTAAGTACTATAATCGCTGCACGAAACTACACCAGCCTCAAGGATGCCATCCAAGCTGCAAAGGATGAGGAGTGTCTGCAGCCGAGCTCAAGTTCAGCTGGAGCAGAGCTGATGAAGCTAAATCGAGGTGCAGGTAGGTCGTATTCAAATCGTTTTTCAGCTCCATTTTACAGGGGTCAATTTCGTGGACAAGCGAGTCAACGTGGTTACTATCACCAGCACAACGTGACTCCAGGGTACCAACGCAGACCTTATAACCCCAATTACAGGAATGTATCGTTCCGCAGAGGAGGACAACGGATGGTTCACCCGAGTAATAATTCGATTCCTAGAGGCGGAAATTCACGTAACATTTTTTCAGCAGAAGGAATTCACGGGAATGATCCACCGACTTCATCCAGACATACTACGGAAGAAAATCAGTTTTTTCGTGACTAAGGATATGTTTACTTTTACAGGAAAGACAAAAGTAGTTCCATTTTATAATAATGGCAGAAAACAATTTTATTTATTGGATACCGGTGCGTCATTATCTGCTATTAGAAGCGAATGTTTACCAAATAACTTAACCATATATAGCGACAACATATTAGTCAACGGCGTAGGTGGTAAAATTCGAACACTTGGTTATGTTTACATTACACTTACACTAAAGGATGGGTGTACATTCCAACACAAGTTTTATATCTTCAATAACTTACCTTTAAAGGCAAACGGAATTTTAGGACTCGACTTTCTTTGTAACTTTGGATCAAATATAGACTTAGAAACAAATACTTTGACTTTGAAATGTGCTAATAATATTGATTGTTACGTACCAATTTATGATACTCCTGACTTGACTTTGCATAATTTAACCATACCAGCAAGAAGCGAATCCATTCATTATTTACATTTTAATTCTGACATTTCAAATGATGTTGTAGTTTGTGCAACGGAGTTGGAGAAGGATATATTCTTAGCAGGAATGATAGTAACTCCTAAGAATAATAGAATACCTGTAAAAATATTAAACACTAGCGAAAACGATATACAAATACCAAATTTTTGTCCTAAAGTGTTACCATTACATGAATATAATATTTTGAATTTTAGTAAATCATCATCTACATTTGACAGAGCGAAACAACTTTTACCATTGTTACAATTACATCATTTGCACAGGGATGAAAAGGAATCAGTTGGGCAAATATGCAAAAAGTATTCTGATATATTTTATTTGCCTGGAGACCATCTTACTACTACTAATATCTATGATCAATCAATAGTTCTTAAACCAAATTCTACACCCGTTTATGTAAAGCCATACAGAATGCCTGAATCCCTTAAATCAGAAGTTAGGAATCAGATACAGAAAATGCTCGAAGACGATATAATTGAGGAAACCAAGAGTGCATGGTCTAGTCCTATACTATTAGTACCCAAAAAAGCATCGAATGGACAGAAAAAATGGCGGTTAGTAGTTGATTACAGGAAATTGAACAACGTCATACAAGACGATAAATTTCCTTTACCCCATATAACAGAAATTTTAGACTCTCTTACTGGCGCTGTACTTTTTACTCATTTAGATTTACAACAAGGCTACTATCAAGTAAAACTTGATCCTGAATCAAGAAAATATACAGCGTTTATTACCAATTCGAATGCCGGTCAATACCAAATGAAACGACTTCCAATGGGCTTAAAAACAAGTCCAAGCGCTTTTTCACGTGTTATGTCAATTGCATTATCAGGTCTTACTTTTGAAAAATGTTTTGTCTATCTAGATGATTTAATAGTATTTGGGAGAAATTTAGAATCACATAACAGAAATCTGATTGATGTTTTTGAAAGACTTAGAACTTGTAATCTAAAATTAAATCCAGAAAAATGCCAATTCCTAAAGAGAGAAATATTATATCTCGGCCACAAAGTTTCTGAAGAAGGCGTCCGACCAGACCCAGAAAAAATAATTGTAGTTGAAAATTATCCTGCTCCAACAAATGCTGACGAAACCAAAAGGTTTGTTGCATTTTGTAACTATTACAGAAAATTTATTCCTAGATTTGCTCACATAACAGCTCCATTAAATAAACTATGTAGAAAAAATGAAATTTTCCATTGGTCCACAGAATGTCAGATATCTTTTGAAAAATTAAAAGCGGCTATGATCTCACCACCAATATTACAATTTCCAGATTTTTCCGCAAATAACGAATTTATTCTACAAACTGATGCCTCTGGCACAGCAGTTGGTGCTGTCCTGTGCAATAAAGACATGAAACCTATAGCTTATGCCAGTCGCCCTTTAAATAAAGCAGAGTGTAACTACCCTACAATACAAAAAGAATTAGTAGCAATAGTATGGGGAATAAAATATTTTAAGCCATATCTCTTTGGCAGGCAATTTACTATAATGACTGATCACAAGCCGTTAATATATCTTTTTGGAATGAAGGATCCATCTAGTAGATTGCTCAAATTTAGATTAATGCTAGAAGAATACGATTTCAAAATAGTGTATATTAAAGGAAAAGAAAATGTTTTGGCAGACGCATTGTCAAGAATTAAATTAACTTCTGACGAATTAAAATCAATGAGCGAGCAAATAATGACAGTATCAACTAGAGCACAAAAGAAACGACAGGAAAGTGTTGATCAGAAACAGGAATGTAGTGATTCACAAGACCTTAGTACTTCTAGCAACGATTGGCCCGTACAACCAAAAGTTGGAGAAATATTAAGGAGGACCTGTGATTCTGTAGAGTTAATATTAGAGGAAGAAACGAAAATACGTGCAATTAGAAAATCAGGAAAGGTAGAGAAGGAAAGAGATTGTTTTGTTTACAGTGGAGAGAAACTTTACATCAACCTAAACTTTAGATTGCAATTTACGCGAGCCGAATTTGTAACTAAGTTAGGAATATTTTGTAAAGAAATGAAAATTAAGACTTTATGCATAGTGAAAAGAAAAAATAATGAGGATTTTATAAAAGGTTTGAAGGATGAGATAAATAAGTCATATCAATGGTCCGGACCACAAATACATATTTTGAGAGGAGTTCAAAGTATAGACAGTGATGAAGAAAGAAAGTTCATTTTAGAAGATTTTCATTTGCTTCCCACCAGTGGGCACGCTGGAATGCGAAGAATGATAAATAATATAAAGAGACGTTTTTACTGGCCAGGCCTAGACAAAGATGTTGAAAACTTCGTACGAAAATGTTCGAAATGTCAACAAATGAAACACTGCAGGTATACAAAAGAACCAATGACCCTGACTTCAACAGCGTCATGTGCGTTTGAAAAGATTTATTTAGACTTAGTAGGACCTCTGATCAAGGACTACGACGACAATTGCTATATTTTAACAGTTCAATGCGAACTTAGTAAGTTTGTAGAGGCTTATCCTCTTAGGAATAAAGAAACTGATACTGTAGCTCGTAAGTTAGTGAATAATTTTATTTTAAGATATGGAATCCCAAAAACAATAGCATCTGATCGAGGTACTGAATTTGTGTCTTCGACGATGGAAAAAGTGTGTCAACTTTTAGAAATACGAAAAATCCAATCAACAGCATACCATCATCAATCCATAGGATCTTTAGAAAACACACATAAAAACTTAGGTGATTTTTTTAGAATTCAGTGTAGCAATAACCCTCAATCATGGACCCATTGGCTACCTTTTTGGTGCTTTAGTTTCAACAACACAGTCCATACCCAGACTCAATACACACCATTCGAACTTGTTTTCGGTAAACCAAGTATGATTCCTAGTAGAGTAAGAAATAATATAGAGCCTTTGTATTGTCCAGACGATTACTGTAACGAACTTAAATATAGATTACAATTAGCTCATAAAGATGCTAGAAATAATTTGGAAAAAATGAAACAAAAAAGGAAAACAAACTATGATAAATATTTGAACCCTGTAACATATTCCGAAAATGACTTAATATTAATAAAAAATGAAACAGGTACTAAATTTGATTGTTTATTCAAAGGACCATATACTGTAATAGAAGACATGGGAGAAAATGTAAAAGTAAAAGTAAATAACAAAGGGGACATTGTACACAAGAATCGAACTAAAAAGTATCATACTGTGTAATAGAATATTATTTAGATATAAGAAGATTGTTGAAATGTAAAAAAAAAACATGTATTCCATTATTATTTTAGTCTTACATATTTTTTTTTTCCTTTTCACCCCCGGAGGTGAAGTGTGTAACGCGTTACTTATTATACAACCCTATAACCTATGTATCTACTCGTGTACTCATTGTATACTCTCGTATATTGGACAGTAATAAATGTAATCGTGACTAAGTCAGTCGTCTTCTTTCGCTCCTACTACCGCCCCACTTCACATCATTACATTACCTACCGCATGTAGTTACAATCTAGGTCATCCAACATTGTACTGTATTACACTAACAACTGGCAACATTTAGCCTACTAGGCTTAATAATTTCAGATTTGCCATTGTCCTATTTACACCCAGTTGTTGGCATGAACTTAATTTGTCAATGTCTTCTTGGAATATCTTGAAAAGGGCTAATTATAATTACTGAGAAAATAGTCGTTTATAGAATAGACATATTTTCTTACCTCGGGAGATTACTTTTTGTATGAAGATGAAATTTGTTTAACCCCCGACGCAAAAACAACGGGTCGTTATAAGTTTTAGGTGTCTGTGTGTGTAAGTGTCTGCCTGAGGCAACGTAGCTGCCAAACGGATCATCAGATTTTAATGCGGGTTCTTTTTGTTTGAAAGCTGATTCGATCGAGCGTGTTCTTAGCTATGTTTGATCGATATCTACCCACTCAAAAGTTATGGGGGTTGAAAGTGAGGATGAAAAAATTAATAAATATGTGGTTAATAAAAACAAAACCACCTTTATAAATATCGCCCAAGTTCGTAATATACCTACTCCCAAAATGCGAAATAGAGGACACTTATACATAGAAATAAAACACAGGGTGTGTTACAAAAAGTACATCTCTATTACAGAGGACATTTCGCACGGTGTTTCCACGCACACACACACACACACAATTACATACATACACAAGCTATGTACACATGTGTTTGTGTATGCGCCGAGCGGCCACGCTAAACGGTACAGACAAAAATTAAGTTGAAAAAAAACAAAACTATACAGCACTAACTTGAGGTGCTGTTCTAATGACATTGTTATGCATAGGAAACGTTTTAATGCCAAGAGTAATCATTTGAATCAAGCATTGACCGTCACTGTTCTTAACTATATATAAATTAAATTTATAAAACTTCGAATATCAGACCGGGAAACAATTTCAACTTAAAGAATTTATTTACAGTAGTTCTTTCTGAAACAAAAACAAGTACAATTTTCCCTTCGAAAGGGAATTGACACAAAGAACTACTGGGAATAAACGACTTAAAGCACCGAATTTTTTTAGAGAATTATACATATTATTTACTTCCGGGGGAGGCAAGTATATACCATTATTTCCATTGTTATTAATTTACTCCATCCATAGCAACAACTTTAAATAGAAATATTGGCATATCCTTAGAAGTATTGCAAAAAAAATATGTATTTCTTACACTACGTTCGCATCGACGCGAAACGTTATAAAACAGATATCTGTCTATCACTCCTGGCGGTTTTGACTGCGCGAAATATATGTTTTAAAACATGTTTCGGGTCGGTGCGAACGTAGGGTTACATCGTCCTATATGTTAAAAAAACGTGAAGCGCAATGCAGATGGCGCTTCGTACGCTCGATTCACATGAACCAATGAAATTTACGCAATCTTTCAAATCAACTTGTATTGACAACCAATTTGGGCGGCCATTACTTCACGAGTTTTTTTCCCCCCATTAGAACAGCACCTGAGACTCCATCGGTGTTGTATGTTTGAATGATTTATTATATGTTGTTGGCGTCTAATTAAGTTAGGCGAGATCGGGTCGCGGCGGACCCGCGCGCGCTCACCCGTTCGCGCTGCTGCGCCGGCCAATCGGGGGTTCATTTTCTTAAAACTTTGACTTTAAAACATGTACTAGGAAACGTTTTGTAAAACAACTGTCAGATATAGCTTGTGAAAGAGTTGTAGCATACAAGGTGTTGTAGAAGAAATTATCAGTTATTTGACATATTCATAATTCGTGCCCCTTAACACAGTAACAGGCAGGTTTGTTTGAAATTCATTGATGTTTTTACTGTATTTCAACGGACTAAAGTTCAAAATTAAGTGAGACCTATATTCTTGGCATGCTAAAAGGTTAATATGCACGTGCAAACCAGTCTTGAAGCACCATTTATTTCTATTGCCCGTATCAGAGTACTAATATCTACCCGTGCACTTTTCTACCTCGTCCAGCGATGTAGAGGTCGAATAGTGTGGTGATGTTTGAACGTTATTCCGGGAAATTTACGTTGCAAGATACTCTAGAAGCTATTACTACTATGACACGAGCAATGGAAAGATATGGCGCTTAAAGACTAGTCTCTGCAGGCAGGTTAAACGTACAGATTGGTAAAAAGACAGCGTTAATCACTTTCGGGAACATGTTATGGCTGTTGACGTGAAAATCATAATACTTCTATGGACTTGTTAAGACATAACCCAGGCATCTCTTTTCACTTGCGTATGACGGAAGGAAATGGAAATAATTTTTACCGCGTTTCTTTGTACATGTTTTGTCAATTTAAGATTAGAAAGTTTAATGTCTAAAAGTTTGTTAGTTCTCTCCACACTTAGCTAAGGCATTTTCCGACGCAAGAGTTACGATTCGTGCGTCAAATTTTAAAACATTTGTGTCTTAAAGTGGTGGCTTTTTTAAATCGACAATAAACGCATTACTAAATACAATAAATTACAATGATAAATGCTCGCATATCAACCCCCGACCGCCGGCAGTAATCAAGCTTGGCAGTGACTCGACAATTTATTGCTCACTCATTAATTAATGGAAGAATTCTGGGAATACACCTCATTAAGTAGATGATAGTTGAGGGAAATTTTATAGGTAATAAATTGCTACAGTTTCCAATATCAATACTGATACCAACTCACGGGATACAGAATGAAGTCACATCTTGGGCATTCATTTGCATATTGTCTATGGTAATGTTTCTATTCTACATTCAATAGCTTCGCTCCTTTCTAGTTGGTAGCCATAAATATCACAACAGTGTCCCGACACAGCCAAAATGCATACGTACATAAATACCTAAAACCCCCACCGATTCTAAAGGAAGACTTAGAAACTGCCCATAGACGCATGCGCACTCGATGCCAGAAGTGACGTCACTCCCATAGGCCATAGACAATAGACTCGCGTCGTCGAAATTTAAACATCATATCGAGGTACAGTTTTCGTGTTTTGGCATTATTTACAATATAAATAAGTACATGGAACATTCGCATACATATATGTAAATCAGAAGTAATAAATTGTCATCTAACTACGATTAAAAATAAAAAATTATAACTAAAAGTCGTCTATAATGTCACAAGTGTATGGTGCCGTCACTGCCAGTGCGCGCACGCTTCCCTTACAACGACGTACATGCCATACATACGCCATATTTGTTGTGGCAAACAAACGTCATTTCATAGCGAAAATTTCTTTATCTGAACATAGTAAGCTTATACCGACAAAGGATAAGACGGAGGATCATATACAGTTCGAGGCACATTACGTATTTCCAATCTAGAAGTATAACATACTTTTTGCACATAACGCTCCGCCCAGCACTTTATCGGTATTACGTTAGCTATTATTAGATTTGTATGTATTGTCTTGAGTCAAAAACATCTTAAGATCAAAATGTTAATAGTATTGTATCGTGACTTTCGTTTGGTGTCTGTAAGAGTTATAACCGCCATTGGTAACAGCGGAAACTTTTACAAATACCATCGACAATCTGTATATATCCAAATTGAGGCGAATTAGTAAATGCATAAACCACAAGAAATCCGAACCCAACATAAAGAGGGTCGATTTTAATATACGTTAAGTTCTGGGGACATTATTTTTGCGTTTCAGAGCAATCTATAATATTTTATACACGACAACGGCAGCGACGTTCCCAATGCCAAACAACACTTCCGTCTCACTCTTTCATATGAGTCACCCGCATATAGGTGACAAACACGACATACATCTGTCTCGTTCCCGCACGCGCTGCCGCCTTCGATTTACGGTTATCAAGTGAAATAACATTAAATAACTATTTACACTGATATAATAACTGTGTTTAATTATTAGCATGTACCTTAATTAGTTCGCTGGGTGAAGGGAGAGGGCGCTGGTGTAGCTACAATTTTTATTATGACCAATGCGTTAGATTTATGAATGAAGAGTTATTTTCATAAATTCATAGCAAATTAATATGACCGCCGCCGTCTCCCTTAGCCGACGACACTTGACTCATTATTACAGATTTAGGTAATATCTCTCCGAATATTAACATCTATAAATATATAGAACGTTACAGTATATAGTTAGATATACAACTAAATGCTTAAGAGCCGGATTTTTCAAACGACGAATATAATTTCTAAGCTTATTTACTTACGCCGGAAATACTCCTTGCTCAGTGCTCCAAACATTTCTTTTTTAAATCTTATTTATTTTATAAGCCTAAGATTAAGGCGGCTTAGTGCTCCAAACTTTATTATCCCTTTTGACAGCTGTCCACTGCATACATATATTATATTGATTGTCAAGTCACCCAAATATATGCAGGTGACAGCTGTCAAAAGGGAATTGTTAAGACGCATTACACATGCGTTAATAAGCGAAGAAATGTCATTAGTCATTTGAAAATTCGACTTATAGTAGTTATAAATGGTTTCGATGAATGACAAGCTTTGAACCCCGGCGCAGCGACGGCGTACACAACCAACGTTTAAAGTCAACACAGGAAACATACAAAATTCACAAGATTTCGAGGAAGATTACAAAATGAAAAAAGAAACAACAACGAAAAGAAGATGGAACGGTTAAAAATATTCAGTCCCAGAGCATTTTCACCGCCGCTGCCACTAGCTGACACTATAATGTACAAAAATAACACACAAAAAGGAAATAAACGCTGGAAAATAAATAGTAGTAAACATTACTACGAGCAGGATGTGACACGGGACGATGCGCAGACGCAGGCCCGTGTTAAATGTAAAATATGCAAAATACAATAGAAAATCACAATATACCCTCCTCATGATGATAAGAACATGTGACCGAATCGCTTCCACGCGGCCAGGATAGAATTTAGACAACCACAAAAGATACTAAGTGTGCCATCGATAACCTTGACCCAAGTTTCCACCGTTCAAACAATCGCAAGAAATCTTGTTTGACACATCGCACATCCTGTAAAAAACTGTCATAACACAAAAAATCCAGCTTTTTTTTCTTTTTAATCTACAAAAACGCCACATTCTTAATTAAAAAATTCGCGGCTAGAGGGCACTTGTGACTGTTTGATTCTGACCGACTTTGAACAGGGAAATAAATAACTTAAAATTGTGTTTTCTCAAAATCGCTTTTTTTTATGTTATGACAGTTTTTTAGAGGATATGCGACATATCCATATACGCTAATTATGCCGTATTTCACGAACAAATGACCAGGTCACTAGGCCCATGTCTAACATGTTTTCTTGTGCGCGTTTCGCCGTTGCAAACGCACGGTCGGAGAACGGGCTTTGACGAATCTAAGAATTTAAACTTCAGCGACCAGGGGATTCCAAACAAACACTTTCGGAAAGGTTATGCAATTAGAAACACCCCTCTGATTCTGCCACGACAACGTGACATGATCACCGAGTTTCAATTTCAACCACGTAAACTGTTTGGTACCAACCGAGGAATCAGTATCATCAATCAATCATACACGTTCCCATTAAGAATCGAATCGAGTCGAATACATAAATATATATCCCGTTGACTGTTTTCTATCACAAACCCAATCTGTCGTCGAACAACGTTCAACATTCAGACTGCGTTACTTCACAGAACATAGGGACCAGCCTTATTCAGGTTAAGTTCATATGACATAATGCAAACGCACAGACTTCCGTACCGCACAACTTAGCTATAAAAAAAAGTGTTTAATTTGTAACGTAACTATTTTACATCGAATTAAGAGTTAAACGACGAAAAACTTAAGATTGTAGGTAGTGTTTTGAGCCGAGCCGTGCGCACGCGCAGCCTTCCTGAAACTTGCTCGTTAAGCGAGATCAAACTAGAATAATAAACAATACATTTCTAAGCTAATAATAAACTAGAAGTGCTAATGACTGGAGAAACGTGAGCTTGCGACGGCTTGGCTCGAATTTTAATGAGAGTTATAATTACAATACCGAGCAGGGGGCCTACTACAACCTCTTACAACGACTGGGCTGTACCCGACCATGAAAAAATGAAATCTCTGCTCAATCTACGCTTAAGTAGCGCCCCCAGCGGGTGGTTCACGCAACTAGAGATCTATTCACGCACTTGTTAAACAATTTGTATTATTCTGATCATCTGTCCTAGAATACCCACCAATTTGATCGTCCCGGTGGTAATTTAGAGATCCTTCCTATCATATAAATGACTTTTACAACGTACGTAGAAGTAATAGTTACCGACATTTCCCGACTATCCACCTTGGGGTGGGTTTTCTAAGGTCTATGACCAGTATAAACCAACTAATCAATGAACAGTCTTTGTATTCATGTCCGGCGTACAAAACTGAGCTACAGTGACAGAAAACCTACAATATCGTACAAAGAGGTTGTAGTACAGATACCAGGACTGCCAACTGAACATTCTAACAACAATCTACTAAGTATTTAGCACAACAACTTATTGCAATCGTTGAATCGACCAAACGACTCCAGACGATCTATTCATACAGGGGTGGAAGGAAACATTCGAGTTATAATATTATAATTATTATAATGTATTAGTTATAAAGTGTACAAAGTCTCTAATTTACTACAAATAAGTATTAAAGCTATACCTGGTGGTTATTGGCGTCGCCGCATTAAAATA
Organism: Conopomorpha cramerella; assembly: GCA_012932125.1. Taxonomy (NCBI): domain Eukaryota; kingdom Metazoa; phylum Arthropoda; class Insecta; order Lepidoptera; family Gracillariidae; genus Conopomorpha; species Conopomorpha cramerella. The sequence goes on from SJJU01004690.1 coordinate 13,221, forward strand.
ACATCACGTGAGTTAAAAATGTTTTACGAATTATTGTTTTATACATTCTTTACGTAACATACATGTTTTAACGATCCACGGGTCAGCTTAGCCCACAAAATTTGTGCCCGCGGGCTAAATTGATCACATACATGTTTGTGGGTAGTCATCTCGACCTATTCATTCATGGCTCGTACAGTGAGCTAAGTTAATTCCTTTGAACCACTAAAAACGCGAATTTTGTAGATTTATTTTTCCCCGTTCAGAGCCTACGTAACTTGCAGAGCTCTTGTACCCTTTTCTTGTTACTGGTGACATACTTAGTGAACTATGGTCTGAGTCGACCACGAAGAGAAAACGTATCTGGTCAATTTTGCCCGCGTGCTCAAATTTTGTGGGCTAAGTTGACACTGGAATCGTTTTAACAGCATTTCATTTGGAAACACGGCGACGATACAATCACCAAGGTAAATCTTTAAAACACAAAAACCCGTCAATTTTCTTTTCCCCCGTTTGTTTACAGGTGTCAGTTGACAGTCAGTTTCCAAACGTCGCGTTCCAAGATTCGCTCGTTTGCAATGTTTGGAATATTGGAACGCAACGTTCGATTTCCAAATCCGAAGGGAGGCGCGGCGGCGGCGGCCGTTCTACATAACAATTGGACGACGCCCCAACTGTCCTATCACCGGAACTCGCCGCCGCCAACCGCGAAAAATACAAATTAATATTTAATTTAAACTATCTAACTAACTTAAAGAACGAAACGTACAGATGAAGCGATGCGAGATGCTGGCGCGAGGTGTTTGCGACCAACTATTACAATGGACAGCAACTATCCTCTAGTCCCAGTGGTATGGTTAATATTGCTCCGTGTTAACCAAAGTTAACCTTAATTTGCACCGAAGAAGGTCCATTTTCGTTAAGAAACCATTTTGGCAGGTGTTCAGTAGACGTGAATCTTTGACACCACCAAATAGTGACCTTTTTGGGTTCATCTCACTATTTCCATTTTTCATTACTGTTGCTATGGTTACACCTTACAAATGCCAACGGAAAATGGAAATTTTGGGATACACCAAACTTAACTACAATACAAAATGGCCGAACCGCTGAGATTAGAAAACTACGTGTATCATGTTGAGTCGCAAACACCCGACGCTTGAATAGGGTCTCTTTTGCAACAATTACAGCGACGACCGCCGCGCCCCCACGCGGCCGCCATAGGAAACTTTACAAAACTGTACCAAGAAAATCAAACAGTACTCAAGGACCGACGTGACACAGACTATAGTTTATAATATTATATGAAATACACAAAGCTTTTAAACACACTTTCATTGGCCGTTACGTTGCACGTAACAAAGTTGGCATCCAACATTTTAAGACAAATCGCAAATCAATCGTACGGCCAATGAGAACGCGTCTCACAATATAATTACACCAATCAGTGAAATGTAATGTTTTCATAGGTCGGTGTGTGTGAATGTGTGGTGTTTGTGTGTGTGTGTATGTGTGTGTCGGTGCGGCTCGGGCGCTGCGGGGCGGGCGGGGCGCGCGGGGGCTCACTGGCTCGCATCTGAGGAAATAAATATATACTTTAAGATCCAGACAAGAGGTTTTTGCGCGGGAAGCGACGAGATGCAAATGGCTTCTTTATTTTTCATTTTCAAAATAATTTTTTCGCTGCAATTATTGTGTTAATGTGGTGGAATTAGTGTAATAATCTGTTGGTGATGAAAAATAATGTAGTGAGAAGTAAAGGATAGGACTCCTATTTTATCAATTTGTTATTCCCGTGTAATGTTCCACGCAGCATTGAAATGTGATCCACCTAACGTTTTAATGAGATTTTGACACGACTTTGACGATTGGCGAATCAATTGAATCACACCGACTATACACATATATTTTTTAGAATACATATTATATTATTGTACTCGAAAAGTTTATTGTTGACTAACGGCAAATGGGCCAAAGCCCGAGTCCACATGAAAAGAAAAAAAAAACGATCCAGACACTGTATTGAATACATCTTATATATAAAAATCAAAGCCACTTGTCGTTGTCGTTCCATAACTCCGGTACGGGTGGACCGATTTGGCTAATTCTTTCTTTGTTATGCTTATCAATGACAGCAGAAGGTTCTTATGAAAGAAAAAAATGACATCCACTGCTGGACACAGGCCACCCTAATAGTTAAGACAGGACAACGTCTGTCGAGTCCACTAGTATATTATAAAAAAAAGTGTGTTATGTGCACAGCATATCATGGAGCCTTATACTTTACAAGAGGGCTCGAGTGGCACCGAGACATGAAGGCACGGGCTTTAACAGGCAAAAGGTTTATCTGAAATTAATTGATTTTAGACTTTATTTTAACGGACTAAGGTTCAAATTTAGGTGAGATCTATATTCCCTCTGCCTGGTAAAGGGTTAAGAGGCCCGTATCAGTAGCGGCAGGTATAGGACAGCTAGTACAGTTACCTAGCGGCGGAAGCGCGGGAAGACCCGGGTGCCGGAGGGCAGGCGGCGCTGGTCGCGGCGCGCCTTCTTCTCCTCCACGTTGAGCTTGACGCCGCCCTCGCCCGGCACCTCGAAGTACAGCGGCTGTCGGTGGAATGGACGGATTTCAAACACCATGCTACATTATGTCATAAAACTACCGCTCACCGTGCGTGCAGACCTGGCTCTTAGCCCATTATCATCTTTGAATAGAGAAAAAAATTCCACATTCCCACATTGTCACCATAGTAAAAGTTGTTCACATCGACGAGCCCAACAACGTTTCTAAACCATTTCTCTGTCATAAACAAGCGTTTGACCACCATCCAGCCAGATGTTAAGCAGCATGTGGTCTACGATGGAGCACACTTGTTCAGTAGGTACCTATTCACCCCATTGACTTGAAGACCTTCAAACTATACTGTTCTTAATGATAAGAAAAAGTGGTGAGAGTAGAGACATGAGTAAAAGCCAGCGGTTGTCACCTGGTGGGCGAGGCAGTCTCGCGCGGCCTGCGGCGTCTCGTACGTGATGAACCCGTAGTTGGGGTGTCTCGCCGCCGCCGCGCCGCCGCCACCCCCCGCCGCCGCCGCCGCCGCCGCCGGCTTGCCGTGCACGCGGAGCTCCGCCACGGCGCCGAACCTGACAACGGTAAACCAACGCTTAACGTTAATGTATGCCTCATGTATTTTATTTTCAGGGATAATCCCCCAAGCCCTACCTGCCTCTCGGCGTACGGGCCATTCTCTGGAGACGTGCGCATCTACTTGCTTTTGCCTCGTATCAACGCACACGTTTTCTTGACTTCATACAAATTATGTTTATGATTATTTACCAACTTAAGAGCTAACACGCATGGGAAAAATAATAATAATATAAGAAACAATAATAAATTATCTTTATCCGTCCCTGTTTTGTTGCCAACTCTCCCCCTTCTGGGGCATGACGACCACATTACGGAAACTTCGCGTCGGGTCCTCGTCGCGTTTTCAGTCGTTAACAAGATTCATATGTTCTTCGAGCTGTATGCCAGCGATTAGCAAACTCACTCGTTCAAAGTCCCTCATGTAACAAGACTATTGATAGTTGAACAAAAGATTGATCGATTGAAATTGTATTGATTGAGCGTAAGATTGAAGAAAAGGTAACGATAGTGCCGACTTTGTGACGGGAAGCGATGGGATGCAAATGAATGAGATGCAAAATGAAGGCAAATGACGTTCTTTATTTCTAAAATTAATTTTTCGCTACAATTATTGTGTTAATGTGGTGCATTTAGTGTAATAATGTGCTGGTGATGAAAAATAATGTAGTGAGAGTGAGAAGTAAAGGAGAGGACTCCTATTTGATCAATTTGGTATTCCCGTATAATGTTCCACGCAGCATTGAAATGTGATGGTCCACCCTCACGTTTTAATGTATTTTTGACACGACTTTGACTATTGACAACTTTATCGATAGACTATGATAATGACACCAACTTGAACACGAAGAGAACTACTTTGTGACAGAATTGTCGGCTTTAAAGCTGAACCTAAGAGTCAAGAATAAAAAAAAAACGATGGTGCCAAATCTGGTTGTATTGAAAGTTGCGAAGTACGCAACTGTCTAACTACGGAAGTTGTTTATATTAATAATTTTGTCAAGGTCTATTCCACCACAGTCCACCAAAACCTAATAAACTACATTCGGAAAATTGGGATTGTCGCAGTTCCCATATTGGCAGTTTTAAACGAAGTCACTGAATACAGTTGACATCTGCCTAGTGTACACATTTCAGGGATAATCCCACCACCACCCGCATTCTACCTGCCTCTCTGGAGACGTGCGCGTCTACTTGCGCCTGCCTCTTTTCAACGCACACGTTTTCTTGACTCCTTACAAATTATCTTTGTCCGTCCCTGTTTATGCCTATGCGGTATGCTATGGTTCCTAAGAACATAACTTCTTATGTCTTATAGTTTCATACTTTCCCATACTGACCGATTTGAATGAGCCACCCTGTACCATACGGGTATCTGCCGAGTGTAGCCGGATTTCCGTCTAGATAACTATATAGCTGACCTGGAGAAGAGCGCTTTCAGTGCCTCTTCAGTGGCGGCGTGCGGCAGGTTGCCGAGGAACAGCTGCTGCGCGTCAGAGTAGCGTCGCGCCGCCGCGCCGCCCCCCGCACCCCCCGCGCCGCCCGCACCGCCGCCCGCGCCCCCCGACCCGTAGTTGTTGCCCGGCTCCGCTAAATAAAACAGATACATTTTAACACTTTACCAGGCAGAGGGAATATAGTTCCCACCTAATTTTGAACCTTAGTCCGTCGAAATACAGTCTAAAATCAATGAATTTCAAACAAAGTTTTGCCTGCTAGAGAGTTAACCCTTAATCAAACCAGGTTAGGTGTTTTTCTGATAGATTTTGGACTCTATTGACGTTTGTTATTCTAATTACCGACTGCATCACATAAACCCGGGCGATGTTTATCATACAATCTAGCTTTTAAGTGCAATGTGAAATTATTGTTTAATGTTTAAATAGGTATGTGTCCTGTAGTGTTTCATACCTTCTCTGAAATCTTTAGATAATTCCAGTGAAGACATTCAATAAGGTTCAAAGTATGTGTTCAAGTGGCAATTAAAAATGTTAGTGTAACTCGCCTATGTCATACAGCCCATGATACCAAACCACTTTTCCCAAGAGGCCGGCTACACTATAAGCCGCCAGCAGTATGTATGCTTATTTTTTTTAAGTACACAACGTAATTTGATACAGTTCACTTTAATAGATAGTGTTTCTTGAGGAAGGTTAATTTGTATGATACATGCATATTAATAGGAAAACACAGGCTAAGTTCACATGGCCGCGCAGTTTAAGTGTTCACACATAATGATAGGCAAATCGACACGCACAAAGTTCATCGTGATTCAAATAAATTCGGATTACATAACATAGTGTAAACAGTTCTATGTTCAACGAATATGATAGTGGAAGTATTCCCTCTTGTAAACAAAAAAAAAGAGACGTGAGAAAAAAGAGAGAGTGTCCATCCTCAATTAAGGGTACTTTCTCATCAGTCGATTGTGTTGGAGACCTGAATGGGAGTGCCCTTTGTAGGGACAAGTTTTTACAAAATGGCGTCGTTACCGAGAAAAATCGATTCAAAGATTCGAAACGGCTGCTGCTCGGAATAGGGACAACGAGCGGATGCGGATTTTTTTAAACAATGACGTCCAGTGTTCACACTATCGATATAATCAATAATCAGGGGCATATTTTTTTTTCAGGAATTAGTCGAATTTCCGAGAGTAGCAGGTACACCCTTGGGGGTGGAACAGTTAGAAAAATTTCAGCAAGTTGCGATCCCCAATAAGTTGTGCTTTCTCGCCTTTCTATTGAGTGGAGAATCTCCATGGAAGCCTCTTTTGTAGGTACAACTTTTTTTATAGATACAAAAAATGACGTACATATGTGTTATATTTATGGATTTAACTAAAGAGATTTAACTGAACAAGTGTGCTCCATCGTAGACCACATCGCTGCTTAACATCAGGCAGGATGGTGGGTGGTCAAACACTTGTTCATAGTGATTAAAAAAAAAAAAGAGACGTAATCTGGTTACCTGGTTGATGATGGGCGTCCCGGACTC
>SJJU01004691.1:0-11194 GCA_012932125.1 Conopomorpha cramerella
GGGCGGAAAGCTAGTTTAAAATAAATGTATGTCTGTAGCTGTTTCACTTCCCCAAAGTTCTCTTTACATCGGCACTATTAGGTGTATTTAGGTTTTAGGCTGTATTTGTTGGATCTCGTTGAATTACGTGAGTAAGAGAGGTAGTAACGTAGCAAAAACGTAATGTAATGTTTACCTCGTGCATTAGATCAATATTTGTGCTGTAATCTTTATAAAGCCCATAGCGCACAGCGTATTTAACCCTTAATCAAACAAAGGCTAGTATATTCCCACTTGACCAACACATACTTTGAACCTTATTGAATGTCTTCACTGGAATTATCTAAAGATTTCAGAGAAGTTATCACAGAATAATCACATAAGGCATGTAACACTACAGGAATATTTAAACAGATAACCATAACTTCATATTGTACTTAAAAGCTAAATTTTATGATAAACATCATCCGGGTTTATGTGATGGAGTCGGTAATTAGAATAATAGACGTCAATAGAGTCCAAAATCCAGCATAAAAAACACCTAACCGTGTCTGATTAAGAGTTAAAACGCGCAGACGACGGGAAAATTGCGCGCGTGTACGGGACTTAAACAAGATTCTATTATCACGAATGTATCAAAAACAAACGCATCAAACAAAGCCTAGGGCGCCGAAGATGCGCGTTCCTGAAACGCGCGTTTTCTGCGCGTTCATAATACGTCGTGTGCTATGGATCCAACGCCGCAGTCTATACTAAGTTTCGCGTCTTGTTTTAAGTGCATACTTCTGCATAGCTGTTGTCACTTTTGGTTAAAGTGCATTGACGTCATAAATCAGCACATCAAGAATAAGAAAAGTATAATATGGCCCGTGAAGTAAAAAAAGTACTAGATATTTATTACGCAATTACTCTTTTTGTTATGCTCCTTAACCCTTAACTGCATCATTTTTTTTTGTCTGAATAAAAACATATTAATTATAAGTGGTCTAAAGAAAAAAACTGCGTTCATACGTACTAGCTGTACTTTTGACAATAATTTAGAATAAAATTCTGTAGATGGGACGGCTAGAAAAAAAAGGAAGGAAAATTATACTGATGTAGTAATACATCACTATGCAGCTAAGGGTTAAACTTTAAATTAGTTTACCTAACGAATCACTCTGAGTGATTAGATCACCTTTTTGGAATCAATTTTATTATCTGACTGAATGAACAAAATTAATGAATAAATGAATGTATTCTTTATTGAACACTATAAAGAAAACATTAATTCGTTCATTCATAAAAAAATACACTTCACGCTTTTCTTAATTCATAAAAGTCTACATAGCGCATCCACACCAGCATTTCAAAACATTTTTGTTCCCAGTTGCCGCAACGATGAACAATTCCGACTACAACAACACGTTCACCTTCAACGGACCTATAGAAATGGCGATGGAGCCAGACAGCGTTCTCGAGGGCAAAATCAAAATCGCCATGACAGTCTTACTGACTGTCATCTTCGTCCTCAGCGTGGTTGGCAACATCTGCACATGCGCCGTCATCAGCAGGGACCGCACCATGCGCACACCCACCAACCTGTACCTCTTCAATCTAGCTATAGCTGACTTGAGCATGACACTCTTCATACCGATGGAGATCTACACCATGCTGGGGCACAACCACTATCCCCTCGGGGAGATAGGTTGTCGAACTCACATGCTAGTCCTGTACTGGGTCGGTAACGTTAGCACACTAACGATATGCGTCTTCACGGTGGAGCGTTACCTTGTTGTGACGAAACCGTTCCTGAGACCGTCATTGGCGAAGATCTCGAGGGTGTCGAAAGTGGTTGTGGTGATATGGATTGTGTCTTTAGCGACGATACTACCCGAAGCTTCGACGGCGGACATTTTAGTTCAGAAGAAGTACGTTTACTGTTACATCACGTTGTCGTTCACTGTGAGGATAGTGGCGTGGCTCCAAGTGGTCTTCGTGTTCATAATGCCGATGATACTCATATTCGTGCTGTACATGATCATTGCCATGAAGTTCGACGAGCTGAAGCTGAGGAATAGGGGCAACCATTTGAGGGGCATGCAGAATAAGGAGAAGGCTGTGCGGATGTTGGGTAAGATATTAATAAAAATACGAATTTATTAAAATTGTTAGAAAACGATCCATATACGTGTGTAGATATGATAAAATAACTAAAAAAATACCTCAAAGGGAGGTAGACAGAGGTTTCTAATAAATGACAAAATAAACACACATCATCATCATCATTCATATTGTATGTAATAATTAAGTTACTAAATCTCTGTATAGATTGTTCCAATCCACGTATAATTTTACAATTTAGTTATAGAACTCGATTACAGCTTTGAATATTAAGCAACAGAAGTCCCTATTTTTCGTGAACATGGATAAGTGACTTATTAAGTCAGCTTAGATGAAACGCGTGGTGTATTATTGAATTATGGAAACAAATTTACCTCTAAGCGAATGCATATACAATTATGACCGTAATAATGAAATTACAATGTGTAATTAAAAGTTTGGTAACCACCACCAATTTTTAACTTTTCCTTAGGAAAAGATTGGTCTCGCAGAAGACTGCTGGAGAGAAGAGAAGATAGGCTATTGCAATGAAAGATTCTTTGAAAAAAAACTCTTAAATATTTTCAGCGGCAGTGGCGATCTCATTCTTCTTCTGCTGGAGTCCGATTCTGCTCATGAAGTTGATGATGCTGCTGCCGGAGTACGATGCTGAGGAATATTTTTATGTGAGTGGTTTTCCTTTTTTTTGATAACGAGGGGAACATCCTCATGGACACGTTATGGGGACAGTATCAGTGTGCAATACTTCCACTGACTTACGGGTCCCGTCCAACGGGCCACCACCTTGTGGGTTCCTTCTCGGGTTGGATGATGTTACTTCCACATGCAAGTGTTTTACCTTCCAATAATCATACCCTCCCGATGTTTGTCCCTTTGTATGCTTAGATCTTTAAAACTACGGAACGGATTTTGATGAGGGTTTCTTTATTAAATAGAGTGATTTTTGAGGAAGGTTTATATGTATCATAAATGCATATAGCAAACAAGCACTGTTAATAATATCTATTGGCAAAATAACGTTTTCCGGGTCAGCTAGTATAGGATAAAGACGCGAGATGCATTCTGTGCATTTCGCTGTAAGAAAAAAAATTGTATTGTGTTCATAAAAAAATTAAAATAAATACATAACGCCTGTCTTCCAAAGGAGTAGGCAGATGCTGCCATTATGACAAACCAGCTTAATCATCAACCATATTGGTCCACTGCTGGACATAGGCCTCTCCAATTGCACGCCACTGTGACCTGTTTTCGGCTTGTCGCATCCAGCTTCTGCCAACCACCTTGCGTATATCATCAGTCCACCTTGCCTGATGGCGTCATACACTCCGTTTGCCGAGACGCGGTCTCCACTCGAGAACTCGTCTGCCCCAACGGTCATCGGTTCTACGGCAAATAAAACCAGCTTAATCGTCACATATTATTCATACCGTCGACGAACGAGAGACGGTAACTAGAAAATCACGAAAGTGGATTATACTTTACTGATTGGTTAGCATGGACAACACACTACACACACATTTATGGAGGTCTTCCTCGATTTGTCTTGGACAATTAGAGCAGCCATCGCCCGCCCATTCGATTTTTTAAAGTTCTATCGGGTTTAACGTCATCGAAACCTGATTTTCTTTCAAGAACAAACAAATAAGTTATACGCTTTATAATTTATTTATTGAACAATATTAAGATAAACATTGCAGCAATGGACAAGTATGGGCTGATGATGATGAAAATAAACATTGAAACAGAATGCTATCCGCCACAGCCTTCGTCAATATGCTTCAAATACGTGGGTACAAATAAATATCCGCACAAGCTTCGTCAACGCGAAATAACACATACAATATAAAAGTAGGTAGGAAGGCTCCAACATTGAAAATCTTGTATTGAAGTTATACGCGAACAAACATAAAAAAAATATATACGACTTGTGAAAGACTCCTTTTTTAAAGTCGGATAAAAAATAGTAGTCAATGCCGTAGAAATGCGGTCATTGCGGAGCATGAAAGGCGTGACATTGAATGTCAGGATAAGGAATAGTGTGATAAGAGAAAGTTGCGGTTTGAAGGAAAACGTAGTGACCAAGATTGAAAAGGGCATGCTTCGGTGGTTTGGGCATATGGAGAGAATGGATGAAAGTCGATTGACGAAAGAAATTTATATGGGTGATGTAATGGGTCGGGTGAGTAGAGGTCGCCCCAGAAGGACATATACAGACCAGATTGGTGATGTCCTGGCCGAAGGTGGCGTGAAAAAGTACTCGAAACCGGAGGTCATGTATGAAAAGATGTATGAATGTAGATGAAGCGAAAGGGGTATTCAGGACCGTGACAAATGGAGATCTGTAGTCTCTGCCTACCCCTCTGGGAGACAGGCGTGAAGTGTATGTATGTATAAAAAATAGTATCGACAAAATTTCTTAAGTACACACAATTTCAAAAATCGTCAACGAGGAAATGTCGTCCACGTCGTACCTATAATCTAGAATTGAAAATCGGGCACCGGTTCTCGTTCAACGACGAGCGACCCTAAACAGATACGATTTATGAATACAAACACATTGTAATTTATGGAGGCCTGTTTAAATAAACCGGCCTTCGGTTGTTGGAAGTCAAGCCTTTTTGCAAACAGCTGCAGGGCATGTTACAGTTACTTACTTCTAATTAATTCGCCATTGCCTTTCCCATGGCGGCAACTTTCTAATTATTTGAATTGAATTCTCCACGTGTAAAGTACGATGTAGGGTATTAATTTGCACGTAACGATTTGACGTCACGGGAATATTTCCTCGCTACTACATTATGTAATTCAGTATACAGGGTGGGAAAAAGTTATGGGCCCTGGAGGGGAACTGCTTTAAATTCTTTAGTTAGCTCATTTTACTGAAAGGAAACATTCCTTTATTTTTAAAAAGAAACTAAACTGCAATAAAACATTTTGTAAATTTTGCTAGTATCAACCGGGAATCGAACCGACTTAAAATTAAAAATTAACCCTCGCTACGTATTTGTAGGCTTATTGATTGGGATAAACTTTAACTAAGAAACGTTTATTTGATAATTAAAAAAAAAGTGAAAAAAAAACAAGCGAGGGTTAATTTTTAATTTTTACTCGGTTCGATTCCCGGTTGATACTAACAAAATTTAAAAAATGTTTTAATGCAGTTTTGTTTCTTTTTAAAAATAAAGGAATGTTTCCTTTCAGTAAAATGCGCTAACTAAAGGATTTAAAGCAGTTCCCCTCCAGGGCCCATAACTTTTTTCCACCCTGTATATATCACCTCATTTCTATGGGGTATACTAACAATAGCGGTAAACTATTCGGAACATAAACCGGGCTCAACTTAACTTGTCAGTCCTATGTCAAATGCGGAATATCCAGTTACAGTAGACCTGTAATAAGTGTTTTGCTTAAGTGACAGGGCGTTTATTGACAAGGGGTAATACGAACATTCCTGTACCTACTTATGGAAAACTTTCCATTGGCACTTAGCATAATTATTACTTACTTGTTACGTACCTACTCAAACATGTGTTTAAATTTAGCATCACATATTTATGAGGGCTTTCATAACTATTATTCAATAGTATATTAAATAACGCTGGAAAACATCGTGATGAAATTCGCACACTTGTTGTGTAAACCTTACTCGTATAATGGCGATGGGCTCACCCCTTCTTGCGGTGGGTTCAATACGCTTGGTGAACTATAGGCATTTGCTTAGCAAGTGTCTCTGCCTACTCCGCTTTGGATTAAAAAGCGTGTATTATTTGTATAGATCACAGATTATAATGCTGTTGGTACTTGGACTCGGAATTGGGAGATCATGGGTTCCAGACCGGCTGTACTATGTATGCACCAATGGATCTCTTTTTAGATATAATGTACGCCATGCAATCCTCATAGGGCGAAGGACAATCCTGATGATTCGGAAAGTGCGCGCTCGATTATGCACCCCACCCTACAATTGAAAATTTAATTTATGACGAGGCGGATTCTTGGACGAGTGTTTTCCCACTATTCACCCTGGGGTGGATTTTCTAGGGTAGATATACGGAATTAGCCGTGCAAACCCTATAACAGCGACGGGCTCACCCTTATCACGTTGGGTAAAATACACTGTGGGGATTCTTGGTGATTGGCTTAACAAGTGCCTGTGTCTACCCCAATTTGGGATAAAAAGTTAAAAATTTTTTCCTCTGTTTCAGCTGTGGCGGATTGTGAACTATCTGTCACTGGCCAATGGCTATTTATCTGCTACCGTCAATCCCATACTTTATGGGGTGATGTCATCCCGGTTCAGGAACGCTTTCAAGGTAAAATATTATTTTATTAGATACTTGGTTCTGTAATAGATGCAGATTTGAATATAAATTTGAAAGTAACTTTACTTATTTCGGAAATTGTGTCATGAAGCCTTTATGTACCTACATCGCCCTGCCAATATTTAGTCATGTAATCTGTCTATAATATAGCTACCCACAATGTGGATTACCGTGGATATTCTGCATACCAAACACACAGTCGACAACGTCACAGTCGTTCTAAAAAGAAAGTGATAGAAAGGAACAATTCATTGCTTACCCACTGTCAAATCTCTCCCCTTTGGTTAGTCATCGTCTGACATTTGAGTTAATGTGTAAAGCATTTGCAGACACAGTTCCAATTTTACGTTATCTGGAAGAAATAGAACGTCGTGAGCTCGTTTTTTTGTAATCTTGCATTGTTGAGTTTTGTAAAGTATAACAATAAAGAGTGTGATATTTTTTCAAAGCCTACACGGAGAACATACATGTACCTGATAAAATTGTTTACACTGATCATTGTAAATAAATAAATAATCCAAATGAATTACGTTCAAAACCATCTTGTTTCAGAAAATGTTTCGAGATATCTACACGAGATCGACGACAGAAGCCTCAATGACCACACCATATTCGTAGTTCAAAATTGTTTAAATTTTATTGTTGATTTTTCTTGATATTTAAGAAAATACACACACACCGACCACAGGATAATATTGAAACAAGTGAGAAGAGTAATGGTTATTGTGCGTGTTGTACAATATTTTTCCAATAACGCCAAAAAATGTTAATAGTACCGCTGACATCTAATACAGATTTCCATTAAGATTATGACGATATTCACCTCACTGTATTATACCGACGTTATCGTCAAATTGTTATTATTATTGTTTATTTTCTTTGTAATGTCTGTACTGCTCAGGAATCATAAATTATTCGACAATGCATTAGTGTCTTATAATGTCTATAGAAATTGATTATAAAGTACCACAAGGGAGTGTCATTGGACATTATCTGTTGTTTTTATCTAGGCTACCAATTTATAGGTTAAATAAAGGACTTTTGTACAGTTTTACAATCAATGAAGAAACCATTGCGGGGTATATTTTACATAACAGTAGTGTACATTGTAATGTTAAAATTGACGCTCCTGAATCTTAATTTACGAGGTTCACCCAACGTTGTAGGAGGAGGAGAAATTTCACAATTCCGTTACAGAGTTGACAAACCTTGTAGGTTCCATCACGATGTTTTCCTTCGAGCGCTTTGCATTGCAAACTCAATACCTCAAAGTATATTTTTTTTTAAAAGTACCGTCTTCTAGTACTAGTCACCCGCATAAGATTTTTTAAAGTTGCCCTCGATTAATCAGGGCCATCATCATCAAAGCCTGATTTTCTTATCATGACCACCTTAAAAATATATTAGTCCCTACAAAAAGAAATACATTATGACAATTAAAAAAACAAGCATACATAAGGATGAACACGCTTTTTTGTTGCACGAATAAAGTAGTTGTCTCTCTCTCTTCTCTCTCTAATCTCTTTCTTTTTAAACTAAGTTTGACAAATATTTTTTTTAGAAAACACCTCATTCAGAATGAGAATTATTCCTTTTTTTTGGCCAAATAATATAGACAGTCTCAAGCCCATAAACCATCTTCCGATTGTAGCACAAAAACCTGACAATGCCAAAACACTTTCAACCGTGTGACCCATAAATACAGAAATAGGTAAGTAAATAATTATGTACCATTTACAAAAATCGTTTCAACGCATACCAGATTCCAAAGTACCGTGAGATGGCATTTAGAAACCGACAATTGGCTATTTATTCACACCTCCCTCTCTGAATGTAAATGTCCTAACCACAGGGACGCGTTTCAATTGTAATAAACATAACGAAAATGCCTACGTGCCTATTTTATATCTTCTACTTACCCTCGAGCGTTGTATCTGTGTCATGATAACAAGCAGGATGGAAAAGAGAAGTGTATCTATTTTTACGTAGGTAAGCACCTAGAGGTATTTTGGTTTAAGTATAAAAATAACAGCGGACCTTTATTTTTTTTTAGATACATCATCAAATTACGTACTATTTTATTCATGCTAGGTCTAGATTTCACAGATACCAACATTACAAGAATCATTTTTAAAAAATAGAAATGACATGCGATTTTTTAAAGTTCCTCTCGATTAATCGGCTTTGACATCATCAAATCCTGATTTCCCATGGGATCACCTTGGAAATATTTTCTTTCCAACCAAAAAAAATAATCATTGAAATCGGTTCATAAATGGCGAAGTTATACGCGAAGAAACATGAAAAGCTGTCGAGAAATGTCTTTCAGTAAACTAATGACTAAACTAAAACAATGTTGACGTAGATAACTGCGATAAAAAAGTTAAAAATAACAGGACTTTGATGCGAGTGACGTCATATATAAAAAGATGTATGTATGTAGATGAAGCGAAAGGGGTATGCCAGGACCGTGACAAATGGAGATCTGTAGTCAGCCTACCCCTCTGGGAGACAGGCGTGAAGTGTATATAATGTAATGCGAGCGAATTTCTGGGTACAAATTATAAGTAATTAGCTGACCCGGCAAACGTTGTTTTGAATTATTAACGCCTATATGTATATATATTAACGCCTTAATATATATATTAAATGTTATTATATATATATAAACCCTACTCAAGAATCACTCTGTTTGCTAAAGAAAACCGCACTAAAAATCTGTTGCGTAGTATTAAAGATTTAAGCATACTTAGGGACAGACAGCGGGAGACTTGTTTTATACTATGTAATGATTACGATGTACGATTAGTGCTTAGAATCGACTCAAAAGGCTTCCAACTAATTCCATATCTTCACATTAACCCGCTCTAAATGTTAATCTCTCTGGACCCGTGAAATACATCCTGAAACGGCATTATCACACAGCGGAGATGTCTCACCTCACTCTAAATTGAGATACATACCTTAGTGGCGAAGCTAGGAGGTAATCCGGTAGCGAAAAATAGGCACTTAACCAATACTTATCTAGATTTTTTTATTTGTCTTACTTATTTGAGCTAAGTCCGTACGCTACTTCATTTCCTGGTAAATATTTGTTAATGTGCTTGGCATAGGCTTGTCTTGTACTACAGGCTTACCCCCTAGCTTCGCCACTAATACCTACATAGGCACTATAAGCTAAGGGTTACAAAATACTCGAAGATACAGTGCTACGTGTCTATATCGTGAAATGTGTGTAATAAATGATACCTCTACCTAACCATGAACGTTTTTTCCCAGCTGTTCCTTTATCAGTAAGTTTTTAGACCAAAAAAGTGTCAATTTTACTTCAGAAAGGAACCTGCAAGGTATTATTGGGAATGACATCTCATCTCATGTGATAGGTTGTGAGCTGTGGCTTCCACGTGGTCAAACCAGTTTGACAAAATAGTTTTGCAATTTGTTTCTCGTGGTCAAATTAATGTAATGATCCTCCCTGTATAATATTTTTAATGCACAAAAGTACAATCAAACGAATTACAAATCTTACTGCTAGAAGAAGGTACATTTACTTAATTTTCATACATACAAATATAGAGAATTCATTAGTTACTTGATAATCCTTACCAAAACAGTGACTGTACTTAAAACAATTTGATAGATAATAACACTATATAGTGTGCACCATTTTACTAGTTTCACCACAAGGAACAAAGGACCCCGAAAGAGTTCTTAGGCAAATGTGGTTTCAGTCAAATTTGCTCAAATTATGATATGTTATAGTTATTTGTTATTTCGTTCGTATACAAAACAGATCGTATCTCGGAAACGGTGGTTGCACCCTAAGGGACTTTTGATTGGGGCACTCAATACTATAACATATCAACATTTCAGCAAATTTGACTGAAACCACATTTTCCTAAGAACTCTTTCGGGGTCCTTTCCACGTGGTCAAATCAGTTTGACAAAATAATTGGACTACGTGGAGGAACTGGTTGTGAGTCCATTGCATTATCATAATCTTTCTTTCAGTTTTCCAAGAAATCGATCCTTAGTCGAGGGTCGACTGAGAATCGAACAATCTAAGATCGGTCGATTAGTCGATCGATTGATTGGTTTGGTAGAATCTATCGACTGACACATTCCATCATCGATCATTTCTCTAGATCGAAAATCAATCGATTAGTCTAGTAACATCCTAAAACATCAATAAGGTACAGTTGTTATATTGTGACCAGTAATTAAAAAAACCCGAATTTAAATGTTCCTGTCGTGTCCTTTCATTTGATACCCCACTTGAACATATTTGTATAAAGTCGACTTTTTTCCCCACTTTCGACCCTCATAACTTTTGAACAAATTATCCAATTTTAATTTAATAAACAGATTCTAAATATACGTGTCGTGCTCTTTCATTTGATACCCCAATTGGACATACTTATTCAAGTTAATTTTTTCATTTACACTTTCAACCCCCAAAACTTTTGGGTGGGCAAACATAGCTAAGAACACGCTCGATCAAATCAGCTTTCAAACAAAAACAAATCGCATTAAAATCGGATCATCCGTTTGGGAGCTACGTTGCCTCATACACACACAGACACGTCAAACTTATAATATATAACACCCCGTTATTTTTGCGTCGGGGTTAAAAATAAAAGAAATAAATGGGATAATAAATCAACCTACCGACAGCGTCTTTGGTCCAGATGGTCGGATACTTGACTTGTAACCGGGAGGTCCGGGTTCGAGTCCGGCTACTGGACGTGTACCAATGCGACTCTTTTTCAGAGCCTATGTACGCAACGCAA
>SJJU01004692.1:0-30722 GCA_012932125.1 Conopomorpha cramerella
TTGCCAATAATCGGCACGCTTGGCAGGCGGGTGGGCGATCGCAGTGGTGTTGTGGTTTAACTCATAGATAGCGCTGCTGTCCGTTCTCTGGAGAGTTCCCTCGATCTCCTATTACGGCTCCCATGACGGTAAAAGCTGGGCTGGGGTGGTGACACATGTATTCTATTCGCCGTCACCACACGGATATTTCGACTAGCATTTCCAAGATTATGGATTTCCAGGATGAAATGGATGAATGAATGATTTTTTCTGGATGGCCCAGTCATACATTAGATGTGCACAAATGGGGTTGTTTTCAGAGTCTACGTACTCTTCTCGGAAAACATCGAATATAATGAAACCCGTATACCATAAGGTAATTGAAACCAATAATGGCGATAAGATTACCCCCTATCACGTTAGGTTAAATACGCTTGCTCAGCAGGCCAGCTGCCTATGCCTACCCCACTTTGCCACGAAAAGGCGTGAGTGTATTTTTAATTTATTTCTTTTAACACATTTCCACAGCGCAGTACGGTGAAGAGAAATTTGCATAAGTGTAGTGCAGACGTTCCCGGGATAGAACCATCACGTTGATCCTCCAATGGTGAAACGTGATATCGGAGACAGCTTCAGGCAGCTTTAGGCACCTGCCTAATCCTTAGTGGACGTCGTAACTTCAATACACGTATATTATGTTACATTCTTAAATGCAAAAACTCACTTTAACTCGTTCGCGGACGATTAGTCACCCCTTCTGGACACATATTTTTTGTAACAATTTGTACGAGCGACGCAACGGCTATCGCGCTCGTGTCCAGTTAGACGGAGCACCGAAAAGTATATCTATCTCTTTTTCAAAAATAAAATAAAATAAATACACTTCACGCCTTTAGTCCCAAAGAGGGGTAGGCAGAGGCACTTGCCAAAGCAAGTACCCACGGTTCACCAAGCGTATTTAACTCAACGTGACAGGGTGTGAGCCCATCGCCTATCTCTTTTTCAATTCTTAATTTTTTCTATTGTTTCAAATCGTTTAAAATTGGTCAGTCAGACGCGCTTTGCCTTATGATACTAGGAAAAAGTGGATACTATGCACCTTCTGCTTAAAAATTATATTTTCCGTACCAGGTGTATAGCATCGTGTCCAGTCACGAATACAAAATACGAATACTATGCCCTTTCTGTCCGCGAACGTGTTAATCCATGACAGCAGGTCTAGCAAAGCGCTCCAAGAAAGACAAGACATACGAGGCACTGCGATTGGTTGAAACAAGCTTAGTTGCACAATGTGTGACATAGCAGCCAATCACAGCCCGCATTTGTTCTTCTGTCTTGTCTTTCTGGGCGCGCTTTACTAGGCCTGCTGCATGGATAGTGCCTTCGGAGTCGTGATACTAAGGTGAGATTTATGGAGCATACTGTATATTTGCTATGTCAAAATCTTCTGTAAGTTGTGTCAGAGTCCATACTTAATTGTAAGTTTGCTTCGTTAATTGAACTTAGGCACGCAAATACGCTTAGATATATCTACCGAAGATAGTACCTCTTGTGTCCAAACGTGTTCAGTTTTTTTTTTTTTTTTATTATTTAAGGTACAACTGAAGGATGGCCGACTGGGATGGAAGACTGAACAAAGAATGTATGAAACATCCAGTAATAGATTTACAATAATTAGCAGATTGATCGTAGATATTCACGATTCACGTCACATCATTGCATTAATAGCATACATTTAAAAAAGTTCCCTTTACAATATTCTCTCTTGCGTCCCCGTCGGTCGCTATTAGGTGCTCTTACCCTATTAGTGCGTATATGATTTCCCATGTCAACGAGCGTGTAAGCCGAGTAACGCACTCGATCACGTCCACTGACCAACTGGGCACTTCTGTGGCATCTGCGTAGCCACGCCTAGTTACACTGAAGCAACTGTAACTTGACCCCTCTAAACTAGACAGACCGAGCGTCACCTAGATCGCTTGTTATAAAAAAATCAGGCTTCACACGTTTTCTTGTTTTTCGCGGTTGTTCTATTTTTGAATTTGTAACGTGCCAGTGCGCTAATAGATCGAGTTTTACTTCTTCATCAGTCTTGTTTCGAATAAGGGTTTACTCGCTTCGGAAACTTTTTTAATAATGTCTGAAATAAAAACAAAACTGAAATGAACTCGACTACCAAAGTAGATATTTCTGCAGTACAGAGTCAGGAGACTAGCATTTTAATGAGCAAACTTTGCCTACTTCAGGGACTTCCTAGAGAGCTTCGAAAACGCTGAAAAATTAACATACGAGCATGTTCGTTATTTTTCATGCTACTGGAAGGATGAACTGAATACCAAATTACGGGCCGCGCCCCTATAAATAATGGTACAGTAAAGAAAATAAGTTAAGCAATTTCACGAAATGAAAAACAGCATTAGATTTCTGGTACGTCAACCCGGGACGTACGCTTTCATTACGTGGTGGAATAAATCAAAATAATACTAAAGTAAGAGATAGCGTCGAATGGAAAATCATACCTCCCCTTGCGCCCCGCGCGCCCTCTGTCGTGATTTATGTGAGTAATTTTCCGGGCGGCTAGCAAAGTAAACTCGCGATTTTTCTCTCTGCACACACGTAATTAGATAATTTTCATGGATTTCCCGGGCTGGCGCACACCGACATGTTTGATGTTCATTTTTCCGTTTCCCCTTTTCGTTGTGGGCTTACAGTCGGGGCCTAGGTTACTTGCTCCCATTTCACTTTGATCTAAGCCCATTTTGGCGGCGGTTTTCCGAGTCGAGGCACAAGGTTTGACACACATCGGTTATGGATTTATTTCCTAGAGGCTACATTCTATAATTAGACGGTTTTGTAGTGATAAAAACACGAGAAATTGTTAAAACCCTCATTCAGAAATATGTTGGTATGCAAAAACAGCTGACAACCACCTAGGTCCGGTTAACTACATAACATTTATTAAGGTACTTGACCATTCCTGGCCAGGTAGCCATGTTCCACAGTTTAACGACTTGCCACCTTTGTGAGATCTTATTTATAAGACAGGGATTAATAAAGCATACACGGCAGCGAATTAATAACTGGGCAACGACCGGGCGCTGCGCGGGCGCACCACACGACTTGGCCCAGTATTCATTTCTGTCACAAATTTAATTGCTCACCTCTGGCTTAAGCTTAATAAATTCAAGGACACACAAATGCGACGCGGCCGCACCAAAATGTCCCCTGGATGGAACACCGAACAAAAAAAGGAGGAGATTTTAATTTATAAAAGACAGGACAAACGATTAATAATTTATTTTGTATCCGAGAGAGGGATCCGAGCGTTAAAAACAACCGTTAAAACTCGAGACTTTGTATAGCTCGCACTTAGGCCGAGATGCCAATTGAGGGTGGACACACGTATACAGGGATCGAGAATGTCGTTTTAAAAAACCCGCCATCTACTCGTAAATAAATCGCGGCGCACACGGCCCGCGCGGATTCAAAAAAAGAAGGTCGATATATTCGATTCTTTAATGGCGATTTAAAAAAAGAAACCGAATAGAATCGGTAGGATGCTGGCTGGATTGGAAATGAATGAGAATGTGGATAGTGGAAATTAGCATTGAGCCAGGGTTTGGGGCCCTTTGTGCGATCATATCGTATTGTTTGTGTCGGCCGCGGTGGCTGGCCGCGTAGCTGTTCAGTTTACGTCGTTTTAAATAAGGTTTATTTAAGCGTTTGAACCTCCGCCAGAGTGTTCTCTATTGCGCTTACTAATTACCAGATTACATTTTTAATGTAACACACACTATTATAGAGATATTTTTCGTTATCAGACTTTGATACCATCTTTATAAGTTTGACTCTTCCCTAATTAGAACCTATTAACGAATAAAGCAAACAATTCTAGCTGTCTTTGAAATACAACCTCCCTTCTCTCTCGATACTCCTGCGCATATCCTTTTAAATGCATAATTTCGCCTACATTATCATTCTTTTAAGGCGGCACTCTAATGAGGTTTGCCGATTGCCCACCGCACCTTACTTGGTGCACAACAATCCTCCCATTTACCTAACACTTCACGGGTTGTGCGAGATAGGATCGGACAGACCACGCCGCCCGCCGACCGCCACCGCTGACCGCCACTGCCGTTGTCGAGCTGCGCTTGCGCACTTGAATTACAGATTGGAGTTACTAACAATGGGGAGATTTCTAAAACCATCTGTATCTCAAAGATATTGGGGAAATGAAAGAGATGCAACTATGTTTGTTGATTGGATTTTTCGTCTTCAGACTAGCCCTTTTGTGACAAGTTTTTTTTTAAAGAAAACTAGTGATTGGTTATAATAATAATTCTATCAATATTTAAATACATTTAGTCAAGGAATTGTGGATGCCTTAGCACTGCGTTTACCAGAATTGGCTAAAACAGTCTGACTTTTATCTTAACCCAATATCCTGATATCTTCACGTCATAGGTACCTAGGTAACTTCATCAGGGGATCGGAAAATATGAACTTCCTAATAATTATAATTATTACATGTATTACGTTGTCATAAATTTGCTTTTTGTATCTTAAACATTTGGCTGATTTTTAAAGGTGGTGGGCCGTGGTACCGTGTTCAATGTGGTTCACAAGCTACGTGTTAGATTTTCATCACGACAATCGACGTCCCGTAAGATTTTCTACAATTTTACAGTTGGGGATGAACAAATTTTAATACCCAATAATCCTTTCTTAATTGTTTATATAATTGCCGTGTTTTAGTTATTTTTTTTTTGTATCCCCATCGGTCTTTCCCATTACTGGTTGTTGACTGGTAGAAAATGCTTTAGCATTAAGTACACCACGTGTTCTTTGTTTGTGCTTTAAAGAATTTAAATAAATAAATAATGTGATTCTTGCCATCATTATTATAGTCAGGATTATCTATCGTATCGATCGTATTACTTCCAATAGAAGTAAAATACAATCTAACGGAATCTTACACAATGAGGCAGCCATCTGAACCCTAACTATCAGGCTAAAAGTGCCCCAGACAGCCAAATATCCACAAAATGTCTCTCCATCCAATTGAAAATTAAAGACATGAGTTTACGTAAGTAGGTATGTATGTGAAACAAAAAAATATGAGCTTCGAATGAATGTCCGCGACTGTACCTACAATGGCGGAGACATTTGTATACGATATCGGGAGGCGCACAATTGGTCGAGCGGCGTTGCCCTTCGCGCCGCGATGGCCCGCTATCGCCGCATCTCCCTCTTCGTTTGTCTAAGGTGCGCCGCACACCGTCAGTCATATTTATTTATTTAAGTAGCTAGCTGTGCGTGCAACCCCGGTTTTACCCGCTGTATACGTGAAATAGTTAATTTTTATCTTAAAATGTGCACTAATTAATGAGAATTAAAAAGATGGCCAGGAAGATTTTTGTCAGGTCTCTTCTCCCCGTGACAAAGACTTTTTACATACTGGTGTAGCTTTGTGTGTGTAGAACAACGATGACATTGAAAATAATCACATTCGTGAAATCGCTGAAATAAAACATGTTTAAGTAACCTGTATAGGTATATAATAAAAACGTAAATGTATGTGTAAAGGCTGATTTAAATCGTGTTGATTTAAATATGTTTGATGATATTAAAATACAATAAATGCGCAGTTTCAAATGACAGTTCTGCCTTCCTAATTTTGTTATGAATCAGTAAGATTGACCGTTCATCGTCAGAAGTAATAACCAAATGAGCGATTATTTTTCTTTCACTAAATCCCCTGTTGCATCTGTTTATACCACTGAAGAAATAAGTCAGTATTTGTAGTGTGTGCCTTGAACACTTATAAGTTTCTCACGACATTTCTGATAACAGATAATTTATAACTTTAAAATAGATAGAACCAACTTCGACCAGTACTAACTAAAAAAAATACACTTCACGCCTTTTAATCCCAAAGCGCGGTAGGCACTAGGTAGCAAATGCCCACAGTTCACCAAGCGCATTTCACCCAACGTGTCAGAGTATGAACCAGTCGCCGTTATGTTAAGACTAACTAAATCGGTTAAGACTAAAAAAAAATAATTAGTTAATAATATCAATCAATACGCAAGAACCACACCACAAACTGACCGTGTACGTCCATCTTAACAAGCAATACCACCCACCGAAGTAAACTATAAGCGAATGACGACGGCACACTGTAAATAATACTTGCACCAGCACGCATTGTTTTTCATAGTTGGACAATGTGCACTTAACATAATAAGTGTAAGTTTAGTGTCAGAGATTGCTTTGAGCACGAGAACCCCCTCCGCTTAACGAGCGAGATAATGCTCAAGTTAGTTGACAATACCGGCATCATTTGCAAAGAGGCGAACGCGAAACTCGGAAAGCGAAATTGTATTATGTACATACTTATTTGCTGGAACTGTGATCCTTGTATTCTGAAATGTGAACCAAGTACCTAATCAGGTAAGTTTTATGCTTTGTCTCACTCTAATGGCAAGTGTCAAAAAGAGACGAATGCGCCTAAGTGTCACATTAGCATTGATTTTTCGTTAGGAAAATGAGCCTAAGAGTAAAGAAGCGGTTTCGTTCAGTATTGGGTTCGGCGGTTTAGGTTTGACAGTGCAAAAAAAAACATTGCTTGCCTTTTGAATACCAAAGCGGAGAAGACAGGGGCACTTAATAAGCAATTGCCCACGGTACACCAAATGAAGTTAACGTGACAGGGGGTGAGTCCATCGTATTAATTACTTAGATTACTAGCCGTGTGGTAACGGCAAATACACACATCAAAAGTGTCTAGGGATCAACAACATTCTTAGCTCTAAAAAAATCGAATTTACTGGATTTGTCTTGGATTGGTCTCCTACCTAATTCCCCATGACTGTATCAATGACTTATCACCACATTTTGAATAAATTATGAATGAATTCAGTTTTTGTAAAATATATTCTTGATTGCAATCTTCTAAAATGTACATGATCCCTAGACACTTTTGATATGTGTATAATACAGGATTGTGTCACTACCCCAGCCCAACTTCCCTTCGTGGGCGTCGTAAGAGGCGACCGAGGAAACTTTCCAGAGAACGGGCAGCAGCGCTCTCTGTAAGTTAACTCAGAAGACCACTGCAATCGCCAACGAGCCTGCTAAGCGTGGCGATTATTGACATTTCCCAGTGGCGTCCACACCATATAGGCAAAAAGACACTGCCTACCTTAGTATTTTGGCTACCCGACCTAATAATAGAGTTATTGCTAGATCCTTTTTTGTTGTACTAACGACATAGACTAACGAAGGTCCTGTGTTTTGTAGGTGTACCTATATTTCGTAAAGACTAGTTACCTATACATAGGTGTCAATCCTTGGGGATTACTGCCTACCTTGTCGTAAAAGCCAGTGCACGCCACTGGCATTTCCCCCCAAATAATCATGGCAATCATTGGGGGAGGCCCTGATCCAGCTACGGACGTCATATTCGAATAATCGATCATTGAATAAAAACGTTTTAAAAAAAACGAGACTCGTGTGAAAAAAAAAACACGCCACGCTTATCTACCGTTCTTCATTAATTAATCATTAACCGTCAACACGTGCAACGCTACTTACAATATTGTGCGTGTGTAAGAAATATACAATACCGTCGAATTTTACAGTTTTATTCAAAACGTCGCATATAAAAGTGCAAATTTCGATTGCTAAAGAATAACAAACGAGTGATCGACGTATGTAGATAGATATGGGAATTTTCCGTTGACCCGACATCGGTTGCCTTGCGATTTTACGATTATTTCCTCAATATTAATTAATTCATACGAGAGGAATAGTGTGATAAGATAAAGTTGCGGTTTGAAAGAAGATGTAGTGACTAAGATTGAAAAGGGCTAGCTTCGGTTGTTTGGGCATATGGAGAGAATGGATGAAAGTCGATTAACGAAAGGGGTCATGTATGAAAAGATGCATGAACGTAGATGAAGCGAAAGGGGTATGTCAGGACCGTGACAAATGGAGATCTGTAGTCTCTGCCTACCCCTCTGGGAGACAGGCGTGAAGTGTATGTATATAAATATACGAGTCTGTATGTTGATTTTCCCTGTTGTGTAAAGAACGCTTTGCAGTACGAATTTGGAGTGTAGATACTTCGAAAAGGAAATTAATACTAAATTAATTTTATTCGTAGCAAAATCCCTGCGCACAGGAACCTATACTGACTCTATAAAAAAAAACTTTGGACTTAAGTACGAGGTGTATTGATTCCAATAAAAGGCGACCTAAGAGATATCCGGGGTTATTGGGCTGGGTATCTATTAGCAATACCTTTCCTTTTTGTAAAACTCAATTGTCTCAAAAAGCTCTATCTACCCTAATTTGGGATTAATAATATACCTGCAGCGGCTTAACCTCCCCATTGACCATTAAAAAAATGTTCTATATCTACAATAAAAACTCAGTATTTTTTAATATTCCAAAGACTTTTAGGATAAAAGTTTCTCTACATGTTGGATCGATGATTGAGCTATCCTACCGAAAAAAATAATTAAGAATCGTTGACTACCTTTCATGTGGTGTTTTGGTCTTTTATTGCAATTTCGGTTATATAGAAATCGTAACCGAAACGTTAAAGTACGAAACTTTTATTGAAAATAGATTGAATATAAAATGTTGGCCAAGAACAGTAAAAAATCTTCCCCAATTACACATCAGTTGAGAAGATATCAAAGAATACTATCGCGGCACATATAATAAAAGTGTTCCACTATGATAAATTAATACAGGCAATATGCATTCACAATAGGAATAATTTAAACCGGAACACTCAATTTGGGAATGAAATTGCCGGTAATTCAGTCATTCATCTTGACTAAAAGCGCAATTATGAATATCCCGGAAGTGAGCGCGCGAACTCAACATAAATCCTTATTTATTCGAACTAATAGTTGTATAAATGGATTGACTAGATTGTTTGTTTGTCGAATTTCAAATTAAATATAACGAAGTTGCTTTCGAAAGACTCTACCTTCAAAGCAAACTGCTTCAGATAGATATTTTTTTACTTCTTGTTCGACTACGTACGTACCTGGTCCAGGGGAGTTGAAAGGTATCTCAGTTTCAGAAGATTTATACAATGACAAAAACATGGTGAAATGCCAGTATAATGGCGATGTGTCCAGTTTTATCGGGATAAATAAGCAACATTGCTTGAAAAAAAAGTAATCGCGAGAGATTTCCCTACAGCGCTCCTTTAGCGAGTTAAACCACAATACCACTGAGATCGCCAAACCGCCTGCCAAGCGTGGCGATTATTTGCATTTCCCCCAAATGAAATGCATGGCCCTCATTGGGGGAGGCCCTCGTTCAGCAGTGGACGTCATGTGGCTGATGATGACGATGAGAGAGATTTATGTCTCATAGGACATGCTGGAAAACTTCCGTAGTGTTTGGAGAAACCTCGTAACAGGTGTGATTATGTTAGATTTTTTTAATTCGTGCAATTCGGTGGCGGCGAATAGAATACATGTGTCACCACCCCAGCCCAACATTTCCCGTCGTGAGGGTCGTAAGAGGTGACCTAGGGAACTCTCCAGAGAACGGAAAGCAGCGTTCCCTGTGAGTTAAACCACAACACCAACCCGCCAAACAAGTGTGGTGATTATTTATAGGCATTTCCCATCAAAGGATCACGGAAATGATTGGGGAGGCCCTAGTCCAACAGTGGACGTCATGTGGCTGATGATGATGATTTGAACCGTGGGTATAACTTTTTTAGGCTTTCATTTCAGTTTATCGTAAGAAATCCCAAAACTGCGTGTACGCAACGTGCGTCGAATCACATCGGCCATAGGTCCGCGCGACATCGTCGCCGGCGCACAACACGAGTGATAAATAAACATTCATCGAGAGGCGGATATACTCAATGAGTAAATCTCGTCGGTCAATTTGTTTAAATTATTTATTAGCGGCTGCACAGACACCCGGTGGCGATCGCTTTCGATGCCGGCTCCCATCCGGGGCCCGGACACTGCTAAACGTTCAAATGAGCCGATGGACGAAAAAAAAAAATACGACACGCCGACACAATACTTTCCGTTTATCGATATCGATATTGTCAATTTTTTTGTTGCAAAATAAATATAGTTATTATTTATTTTTGGTATTAGTAGTAGCATTACATTTTTTTAACAGACCTGGTTTACCAGGTCCTGTTTCTGTCAATAGTTTCTGTTAAGTCGTTGGCCCAAAAATCTGCCAAGTAAACGTCATGGACAATCTCCCATTGGAATTCGGTATTGCATTAAAGAAAGAAAACAACTATCGTACATAAATTCACGTCCATAACAATTAAGAGTGGAGAGAAACGATGGAAATGAGACACCCAGATAAGTTTTCTACAGTTTTGGAGTTCAGATATAGATTATTATAGTTAGGTATAATAATCTACCCCATCGCCCAAAGCCTTTCAAACCTCGAATGTCTGTCAGATGCTTACCCCCAACTGTAGTGCAACTGTAGTGCTATTCTTGACCTATAGGATTTATATGTCCAAAAGCTCTGACTGTACATATACTTCAACATTGGCCACACATTTGGCATGTTGCGTCCAGCCCGTGCAGTACGAGCGAGCCGCACACGTTCACAAACATCAATCCCAACTCGCTACCGGCCGTTGTCATAAAATGTCCGCTTATGTAATAGATTTATGCCAATTTCAATGTCAAACGTTTAACGTCGGTCGTATTTCAGATCGCGTATCACAACAGTACGCGGGAACGATCGCAACCAATCTCCACTCTAGTAGTCCGTGTGTTAAGTAACCAATGTAAATAGACCTCTTAGTAAAAGAAAATATTTAACGCACGCGTACGAGCCTTCAGAAAGACTGTAGAGTAAGATTCGCTTATAAACGCCTGGTACACCTACACGACAGGCGGGAAAGGATTATCCGCTGCGTTTATAAATTAACGATTCCCTCGGCACACGTGTTTTATGTCCTAGAAGCTTATTCAACCAATCAGATGATTTAGATTACTAGAATAAGGCGACTACAGTAAACATTTTGATGGAGCATAAAAATTATGTTACTATCAGTGATTAACTGTTTACAACTATTTATGGCTTAAGAGACGCTCTAAGGGGTATCCCACGGCTTAAATTCCTGACGGAGGCCTGTTTAGTTAAAAGTGATCGAAGCAACAATGTCTCAAAAGGTTCTACTCATCTCATTTATAGTTCAGACAGGACTTGGAAGACGTCGTCGGGACTGTCGGGTAAACTTGTATGTATAAAAATATTCAAGAAATTCGTTTTCTGACATTCAAACGATCAATACTGTAATTTTCACTTTCGGGTACCTTTACCTAAGCATAATATAGTTCTCCAGCTTTCAGCTATGCAAGATGATTGAGAGAGCGATATGTGCTCCGACCGAATTGATGGTACGCGCATACATGGCGACGAGAATTGTACGACAAGAATACATATTAATACTTAATACTATAAAATATGTTCTTAGAGTATCTAGACTGAACGTAGCTTCGGGCGCCGCTTGTATGACGAGCGAGTGTCATGGTGAAAGTCGAGCTATTCAAGATATCACAGAATATTAGTAGACCTCCGAGTGTAGCCTACTTACATGCACTATAAAGTTACTTCGTTTGTCCAAGCCCCGGCCCTAGTACAGTTCAAACAGTAATATGGATAATGCAATGTAATTGTCCCGACAAAATCAAAACAAAAGGATGAATGTGTTCTATTGTAGATCAAATGGATGCTTAACATCATGCAGGATGGTGGTCAAATGCTAGCTTATTTGCAATAGAAAAGTCATACTACTCTAACTACCTAAAAATAAAGAATCAAATTATACCAATATCGTCGTCGTAGAATTGTACTTTTTAAACATTAACTTAAAGCTTCTACAATTTACACGTGTTTCTAATTGACGACTGTCACAAAAGTACAATAAAACAAAACAAAGGAGATTTTTATACTTTGCGACATTATAATTTTTTAGAAACCTAACACACACGTGTTTATCGATAAGGTCACGACCCCATCACTACGTCCCCCGATCAGTTAATTTGTGCTGATACGACACAATGAGCGAGGAAATAATACTCTTACATACATACATACGTACATGTGTACTCGCTTATTTGTACCAGAACAGTTACACAGAGGTCCATAATGGGACATTGTAGTAAAACACATGAAGTTACATGCAGTAGCTTGCGACGTTTGAATTTTCTATGACCAATAGGGGCCAAAGTATAATAGTTGTTTCACACAATTTCAGTACACTTGACCACATCAAGAAGGAGGTACTTAACATTTGATGCAGTAATTGGAATAATTGAACAAATCTTGCTCTCGCTTAATAATGGCCAATTGGCCGTTATTCGAAGAGCAATTCATTGCATTTGAAAGAAAATTCATTCATTACATTTAAATTAAATAAAGATTTGATGCTACATTAAAGTAAGATGTAGGTACTTTGGCAGCGGCGTGGTGCGCTTTGTGTTTGTAGTTCACATTAACTTAGCTAATCTCATTCTGAAGTATGAATATCTTATACAAGGAGAGGTCTATTCAAAATAGCATTTGTGTACAGTGACGCGACGACATTTCAACAAATCGTGATGCTGTCTAAAAGGAATGTTATGGAGTTGCTTTTAGCGACTTGAAACAAGTGGATAGTCTTGTTAATTTATTTACTCGGTCCAGTGACGGAAGAACTATCAAACGGAATAATTTACTTGAAGATATAGCTCAAGCGGCGTTTACTACTTCATTCCGTACTTTATGGCAACACAAAGTGTTCATCTGGACTCTTATTTCGTCCCTTACAATAAAGGAATTTGACCTTTATGTCAAAGGATATAAATCATAAAATAAATTGCAGTGAAATTCACTTAGCGGGACAATATACGTAATATAAACCAATGGTGATTTTGTCTTAGTAATTTAGTATAATTCATTCCTATATGCATAACAAAATCGGAGAATAAAGCTACAAATGTTTTCATTTGTCACGTCTGATTATCTCTTCTGGGGTAGGCAGAGGCTACACATAGATCAACAGCTCCATTTGACCAGGGAGTTATCAAACAGATTAGATACAAATTTTTCAGGCAGGAATTTTCCACAAGCATGTTAATTTTTAAACTCCATTGGTACTTGAACCGATGCTATCACTGTTTCATACTTTTCGTATCTCATCCAAACCCATCTTTGCTCTTCTCTTTCTCTTCTCTCTTTAGATGGTATAATGAAAAATACTGAAGAACTAAATATTTCTGGGCAAATAATACAGTATCCGTCAAGAAATCTGCAGCCAAAGTTCCTCAATATTTAAAAAGCACTGAATCCACTTACCCGTTAATATCCGTGATGGACCAGAAGTGTTTCAGTACAGCCCGCGCCAATAAGTGCCAGATCTGTGTCCAAACCCACGACGACTTGTCGATGGATGCCGAGAGGAAGGATCTGGTCTCCTCGTCCGCATCCAGCTGGACGAACTTCTGCACCACTTCTTTCGGAAGAAAAGGCCTTTCAACCCGATACCACTGTGGACAAGATTCAAAAGGAAACTTGACTTCATACTCTACTAGCGGCCCGGTACGTGTTTCACGTGAAAACGTGAACGCAAAAAGTGAAATAAAATAATTGGAATATCAAATTGACAGCAAAATCCCCATTAACAAAATTAACCTCCATTTATTCAATTCGTATGTTACAAAAATTTTTATAAATGAAGCAACCTTCACATAAGCCACCTGCTGAATAGTCCGAACAGAGCCTAAACATTTGGTTTGCATAGGTAGTCCAACGCTTGCTTCTAATAAAAAAATGCCAGGATCGTGACAAGTGGAGGTCCATGACCTCTACCTCTACCTCTTTTACCAGAAAATAAATAGAAAATTTAATTTAAAAAAAATGGTTGAAAATCTTTTCTCAAGTAAAAAAATATTTGCTACCTATGTAGGTACCTACTGAGAATATAATTTCAAAATTTGAAAAGAAGTCAATGGTAAAGAAATGAAATTAAAAAATAAAACCTGATACCCAATTTACGCGTAAATAATGAATCTCAGGGTATCTAACTTGAAGCACGAATCTACGTAAGCCAAACAAATTTTGCACATGACGTCGACCCATCAACATGACTCTGCAATTAGTCAACCAACAATATAATAAAAGAACTTGTTCTGGTAACAAAGTATAATCATACATTTTTGTAGGCAATAATATATTTTTTATTAACACTTAATATACCAGTGCTACAAGAAGCACACTTCACAACTATAAAAAGGCTGATTGCAAATAAGCGAGAGTTCTATGAAAGCCAAAGTCACCCGTTGTGTGTTTAAGTTGCCGCCTCCTATAAAGTCACGACCAACCTATACCGACACCCCTCCACTATAACTAGGACCACTTACTACAAGACAACTACTCAATAACAAGTTCATCAGACACACAAAATGTACAGGGACACGCGTCTCAAAGCTCACAAAAGGCACCGCGCTCTTAATTTCACGGTGATTCAAATTAACATTTCTTTACGCCTCAACATAATGACAAATTAAAAAAAACTTCCATCTCTCGCGTCTACATGCAATCATAATGACGCTGCTCCCGCGCTTCGGAGTTAATTAATGCCTTATCTTACATGAGAGGATAAAAAAGATAATTATCTAAAACCGGCCGGTGAAACAATCGTCACACCTCAACAGACATTGGGCGATGACGAGAGTGGTTTCGTGTGCGTTTTGGGAGAAAGGTTTCACAGGTGAAAAAGTTTAAAGACAAAAACCAAGAATCTTTTAATTAACTTTGGTGAAATATTTAAGAAGTAATTACAGAAATTGATTTTGACATCAAATTCAGATTTTCACAACTTTTTGGTAGGTTGTTGTTACCTATCGTTGTATTCTGGGATACAAATTGATAAATGACTAAAGCATAAAAAGCTTCCATGTGAAAGTTCCTTAAATTCCAGCGAGAATTAAAAGACAGAAACAACCAGCTAAGGTTTGCGAGCCTCCAATGGTGGCTGCATTAATGTCGCCTGTAGACAACACGAAGACAATAGGTAACTAAGATTAAACGTATGAATAAATCTGAGCGATCCCTTGTCGTTCTGTTCCCATTTTCAGAAGCACATCTCCAAAGCATCTGGAAAATAACGAGTCATATTTCAGTAAGCACGAATGTCCTTTAAACGCATCATTTGCAAACGCGTCTGGGTGGAGTACTCTCAGCGTAGAAGAGATTTTTCACATTCCTTTAATTCCTCGATTCATTACTTTGAACGTTTCTTGTAGATTGATTCTGCACCAGTTTTCTTGTTGCTTGTCGAGGTACTTTAAATATTTTAGACGCTGCAGAAGACTTCTTTAAATATCGAATTTTGCAAGTGACTTTGGAATTCTCTTTTGTGAAATTCCTTGTTTAAGGAGTGTTAGACAGCACAGCAAAATTAAAATTCTCACCAGTTTTGTTACGTAGTACAAGTTGGTGCAGTTAGGTGCAGAAAGGCAGAAGGTTAATGTCAAACACAGGGTCTGATAAAGTTGAGTCTTGTTTTTATGATTATTATTTACGCTAAAACTTACGAAACATTAGTGTCAAGTGAAATCTAGAAAAGACTCTTGGAATATTAAATGTCACACGCACAGATGTGTTTTTATTATGAAGATAAGATTTTATAATTTAGTAGTTGTTTCGATATCTAAATCAGATATTGTCAATCTCATATAGAAACCTTACTAAGGAAATATGTTTTAATAACATATTATGTTGTGTTTTCTGTGTATTTCGTGAAACTGTTTTTTTTTTACGGAGTATAGGTATATCCGGAAAATCCCGGGACATGCCAAATTTTGGGTGGATACAGATCCACAAGTAAATGCCTCAAGAACAAAGTATATCGGCGGCTGAAAACAAAACCGCGACACCAGTCCAAGGTCATTTGATGTCACTCAATGAAAACGACAGTCGTTTTAAAGGAAAATTTTCGAAAAGCATGACCGGAACATATAAAGAGTAGTCTCCCGCGCATCATGTGATGGAGGCGCGCTCACGTTCGTCATTATACAAATAAAGGCATCTGTTTATCATTTAAAAGTAACCCACAAAGGAACTGCGATCATCCAGACTGAATAAGAGATAGTGGAAATTTACCGAAGTTGTTTTCAAATTACATATTTACGCATTACTATGGTGATTTTACTATCAGTGTATTGTTTAAATCTGATCAATTCATAGAATTCCATTGAGCGCACTGTAGAACGTGCTAGAAATAGCGAGATAATCGTGATGAGCAAGATCAACGTTTGACGTCTCGTGACGTTCTGGGACGTAAAAATAACAATAGGTACTGTTGTTTATTAGTACAAATTCATTTTAGCCCTAATTCTCTGATTAGAAGAGACTAAAATAAGGTTTTGTCCACCGCAAAAGCAATTCAGAACGTTTAATATGTCAGTATGTAACTTTAAAGTTGCGAATAGAAATACAAATGACGTACGTCCATATTCTGAAGCACGAGGGATGTTGTGTGAAGCACACTGCTGTGAGACATTTGTTGCGTTCTAATCGAGTAGGTAGGTATAGGTATGTAGAAACAACTTTGGTATGGTATGCATTGATGATTGTTTCATAGAACCTTAGTCGCTTCTAATCAAATAAAGGAGTAAGCAGTGACGATTGCTCATAAAACAACTAAATTTCCCCAAAATGGTTGGTTGACTGGTCAACAATTTTTGTCAGAATTGACTGAGATTGCATGTGAATTAAGAAACTCAAGGGACACAAAACAAATGATCGAAAATGGACAACCATTATTATGATACACAATCACATAATTACTTAAAAATAAATAGAACAGAGACCCACTATTATGAACCCTGTGCTATTGAGAAACACGGTACGTAATTTCTTTAATTGTCTTACATAGAAAGACCCGCGTAGGATGTAATTTTGTGGAACCTTTTCTAGGAACTTCTTTATGAGTAAATAGGGCACCACAATAATTGTTACCTTTTCTTGAACCATCGTACGGTCAAAGAGCTTAGAAAATGTAATACTTTAGAAGTAGCTTTATGCT
The DNA here is from genome assembly GCA_012932125.1 of Conopomorpha cramerella. Lineage (NCBI taxonomy): Eukaryota > Metazoa > Arthropoda > Insecta > Lepidoptera > Gracillariidae > Conopomorpha > Conopomorpha cramerella. The sequence continues at coordinate 17,072 of SJJU01004692.1, forward strand.
GATGCTCATACGGACTGGGTGTCATGTGTAGATAGTAGCCGTATTTCTTCCAGGCCATGTGACAGCCGGCTATCTATATATTGGAGCGTTGTCACCAAAAAAATACCAATAGATTTTTTTTATTATTGAAATTAGTGAATACTGGAAGTGACTTGGTCGTTATCGCGTCCATAACGAACTATTGAAAAAGTACCTAGACGAGGAATAAATTATTTCGAAAGTCCAATAACTAACGAAAGAAAGAAAAGCAATTCTTTTAATATATCAATACCTATAAATAATAAATTTAATGTATTTAATTTGTAGATTTCGCTCGACAAACGCTTCGGAAGACATATTCTGCCCATGGATATGTACCAAGGTAGTGTGTTTGTCTTCATACATTAAAAGAAAAAATATTAAGTAAATCTTTTATTTGAATATTTATTCCCTTTACATAGATTTCACAATTGATACAAAAGTATTGTATTGACATTTAACAACAAACATACATCCGTTGTACAGGTACACATTTTATTACACTTCTAGATACAGGTATACAATCTAAAACGACATCGTGAACCGTGTCCGAGATTTCTCCTTTGCATCTTGATCTTTCTCACCCGGTTGCATTTCGCGAGTCATACTCTATAAGACCATTAACCTCCGTCCGGTGACTCGTTAGTCGAAGCCTGGCTCCTTTATGCAACGGTCGTTCCCCCCGCCCTAATGAATCAAAACCCTTCCAACCATATTGTCAATACCGACAGAAATAATAACCACAGTTCCCGCCTCGCACAATACCGGGTTAATTCCCCATTTAAATGTGCGAAATAAATGGACTGCACACATTTCTTTACCACAACCTTGAACATGTTTCACACAAAAACAGTTCAAGTTATATCTGTTTACGTTCCGACGACTGTGTTCGATCTATTCCTTCATTGAATAGCATTGAAGAGCGAATGTCATCAATTAGTCGATGTTCGCGAGCTCGAAGGCAATTCAGGACTTCGCAGGTGGTTACAGAAACTGCACCAGTAAATCATTCCCTTGTCCCATTCGCTGGAATTTAAATGGCGATGGATAAGCCCCGATATGTGGTTGAAGATGACAATTACGTTCCATAAGGATAATAATGTTTTATAGTAAAAAAATAAAAGTTGGATGTTGTGCAGTTTTCTTTCTCGGCCGCTCTCTAAGTGGCGTATTGGATCCTGGGGATTTGCCTGTAAGCGAGTCGGGGGCTTGTTTGCCGGCCGTTCCATTAAAATGGGATCATCCTTGCGATGCAGATCTAGAGGAGTGATGGTCACTGGAAACGTTGAGCCGGGCGCCGCACGCCGCATGCATTCGGGAAACATTCTAGAGGTAAATTTATTTCTAAAATATTCTCCAGCGCTGCGGTGACATATGGGATGTATTTGCAATATTATTCTTCTTCTTCGTATGGAACAATCATAAACAAAACGCTGCGCCGGGAGCACAAGATTTATCATTTACTTGCAGATTGCAGTAGTCTCAATTAAACGTTAGTTTGACTTATTGCCGCAAAACAATTGATTTCGATTAAAACTCGACATGGCTGCTACGCGAGCGTCTGCACTATATGCATATGTTTCCTAATAGATTTATCGATCGCAGAGTTAGAAATACGAGCGAGACACAAGAGCTTCAAATATTGCTCAACGCAACAAAAGTCCCTAATAGTGATATATTGTAAGCTATTTAGACAAGACTCCGAAGCTAAGTAGACATCGAATTGGCAGTATTGGATTAAATGTCAGAGTCATGAGTGTAATTTGTAAGAGATGTTAGTGAAATTGATACTTATTTAATGTCAGAAATGAAATTGCTGTAAGACCTTTGAGTCTGGTTTTGTCATTTACTAGGTACGGCTTACAATAATGTTCATTTATGACATAACAAAATTTACAGCATTCAAGTAATCCAACGGAATAGGCATTATGTTCTTTATTCAGCGAATAAGTACCTAACGGTCCAGCGCCGGAGAGACGGCGCTCTATGCTTCACGAACCGCCCCGGGCCAATGTTGCGTAATTGTTTTAACTCCTCTTTTAATTGTTCTATCGGAACGAGATTTATATTCGGACGTGATCTCAGCTCAGAATCATTTGCACTATTATTTCCGCGTGGCCGACCCCTGGGAATGCACCTTTCTTTAATCAATACTTATTCACCGTTGCAGAATCTTCGCCCTCGGCCCTATTGATTTTATCATTGTTATAATTACTGGAATTACAAACGGAGCCTTTGCAGGCGGCAGACACGGCGTCTCCTCTCGGGCACGCGTGCGGTAGATTTACGAGTGCGTTTAAACTGGTTTTACTTCAATCCGACGCACCAACTGGGCCGATTTGATCGTAAAATCAGCCGTTGTGCCCCAAGACAATATCTCCGAGCATTACCACCCAAGCGAGCGATTGGGCTCTTAAAACCACCGGGGTTAACTATGAACCTGTTGAGGTAATGCGATCACACACTGTTCTTAGACTGATTGGATTGTTATCGGCTTGTCTGATAGTGATAACGGAATCTTTCAATTAAGTAAAAAGCTCATTTCAAGAAATCGTGCCGATATTAAGTTGTTCGCACCTCCAAGATTCCATGGATTCTTGTGTTTTGCGCGGTTAGGATCGAAATAATTCAGGGTCGGAAAAAGGAGCAATTAAGTTGGTTTGCAGTGTCGATTGTTCGGTCTGCGAGGCGATCGTTCCACGCTTTGTTCGGAGATATTAACAGTCGCAGCAAAAAGCGGCAGCTTTGGAGCCGCTCTCCGAGAGACTCGAATTGAAACAAGACAAACGAGCGGGACAGACGGCTTTTAGGCATTTACTTTATGTGTTTTTTCTTCCACGTTTGCCCTGAAAATGAGATATGCGAAAGTAACCTACGAGTCTATTTTGATGCCAGCGGAAATTCCGGTTGACACAAGTAAGCCGCCAATTGAATATGGAAGTTGTTGATTGAATTGGTGTCGCGAGGGCCTGGAAGCGCGCCCTGCTCCCCTCCCGGAGGGCCGCGGCGAGGCTTCGGTATTTTTATCGCCGGTACACGTCTAGAGCGCACGGGCGACACATTCCTGAAGTTGCTGTCTTTTTTGCAGCGCCAAGTTTCATTAGACGCGCCGCGAGGACTCTGCTCCTCCGCTTAATAAATGAGTTATGCTTTTATAACCAAGATGGCCGCATCGCTCTGCTACAGGTGCCAAGAATTTTATGATGCCTTAAAATTTTATTTAATATCACTATCACGTGGTGGAAAAAATAATGTATATGACACGTAATTACGGTGTAATGGCGCTGCTCTGAATAAAAGAAACATTTTGATATATATTATAACACGAAATAAACTTTTGTAGACAAAAAAATATTCGGTATTTTGTCAATGTGATGTGTCCATGTCACCTGTCAACTGCAAAATTCGTCAAAATACGAAGAAATTTCCACAATCGGACGGCTCGCACGTTTTTTTTCCGGTTGAGATCTGATTTACTCGCAGGCATTTCAAGTAGGTGTCTTCAATTGATATGGAGTCGAGATGTTATTTCAATTATTTCTCGGAAAAAATCTTTACGACTTCTATTCGGATGATAAGTAGGTATTGATTTTGGTACTTATTTCCTAAAAATGTGTAAAGTTTCGCCAGGACAGTTACGAAAAGTCTAGTCTAGATCTCCGAGAATGCATTTAATGATGCCAGTTTCATTGGCCCAATTATATTGACTTCTTTTAGAGTTTATTCAAATTTCACCGCTGGACGTCCTTAAAGCTGCTTCTTAAACGAGCGACCTCATCCTGCGGGTTTCTTAAGAAATAAAATAATCACAGCACCATCGATTTGCATACAATGGTAAAATAATTTTACGCGCGTTCCGAGGCTGTTTAATTTTACTTTTTATTTGCCCGTCCGCGCCCTATCTACGAATCAAACGGACAGTGTTAAGTTTTATGCGTTGAAAGGAGTTTTTTTATTTTACGAGGACTACGGCCGAGATAATTGCAGACACCGAGAAGGGTTAAATAGATAATGAGGTGGTCATTGCAGGATATTGTCAGCGTTGGCGCACAAGTGTTTATAGTGCACTGTTACCAGGCCGTGTGAGCGGGCCTAATGTCTCGTGGCAAATGTATAGGTTGTTATGGTCGACGTAGACTGCGCGGAGCCGACGACCCGTCTACAACCAACCGCCAACACAACTATATCACGAGCATCTGCATTAAAGTAAACTAACGATACGACTAGAGCGAGAGAGCCGCATAGGAGGACCATAATCTGATTAAATCACCATTTGAGATGTACGCCGTGAAAGATTAATGAATATTTGTGCGAAGAATCCCGGATGTCCCCGGATAGGTTGGCACGTACTACTGTCATAATCATATTAGACGCGGCCGGTCACCGGGCCTCACGTACTGGGCCGGTCCTCTCGAATCAAACAAACAACACTTGACCAGAACTAGTGAGTCAAGAATGTTCACCAACAACAAGACTTTTATTACACTGGTAATCGAAGTACTAAGTAGCGTCCACGCACACGGAAAGGGCATGCCGTGTGACATCTCCGTTACATTAAGACTTTATGATCTCTCGGAACAATATATCGTCTAACTGGAGCTTCATACAAAGACGAGACTCGAATGAGAATCGCCTATTTCTCTTCATACTAAAAGGATTATTCTTGAAAGGGAGCCTACAACTCATAGAATTACAATTAATGTTTATTACTAAACTTCAAGTAGAGTCCGCATCGGCTACTATAGATTTTATGAATAATACCTAATAAACATTCCAAAGTAAATTTAATTTAAATTAAAAATCCACTAAAAACCATGCGTTGGTAGCCTATAATTAAGGCAACATATTATAACGTACCCTTTAGTTTTTATAATATTATCTTTTGTATGTGTCTTCTTGGCTATACTTAAATAAATAAATACCCTAGAGTACATTTAAATATGCTTCGTAGTACCTACTAGTACTAAAACTTTACAATGTAGCATATTTAAATGTAAACTAGGTAATACAATCAGCGCACTATTTTCATAGAAAATAAATACACTTCTCGCCTTTTAATCCCAAAGCGGGGTTGACAGAGGCACTTGCGAAGTGCCCATGGTTGACCAAAGGTTTATCCCAACGTGACAGGCATCACCGTTATAGGGTTCAGCACAATCCGTGGAGTGCGGGTTCAACATACGTCCAGTAGCCGGACTCGAACCCGTGACCTCCCGATTGCAAAACAAGTGTCCGACCAACTGGGCCTCGCTCTCTCATTGTCATTCATTCGTTTAAACGTTTATCTGTAAGCTACACAGGTCACATAAATCGACCACCCCCAATTCGTTTTGATAGCACTTGACGTGTTAGATTTTCCTATCAAACAGCAAAAATTGAAGACCTTAACTCGCTAGTTTACCACTAGATAGTTGTTTTTTTAATATATCATTAGTAAAACATTCAAGAAAACACACCACCAAATTGAAACAACAGCGTAACTGGCAACATTCAATTCACAATAGGTAAATAGGCGCCAGAAGCAGCGCCTTACGTTTATATCACGTGCATTTTAGCTCTACATGCTACATTGCCGGGAGTGTTTAAACAAACATGGCGGTGGCTAGATAAGTGTTTCCCCGGTATGAATTATACATGGGCCTGTACAGACAACTGTTTATCTCATACGCGGTGGCGCATCGCAACATTATGCCGAGTGCCGAGTGCTGCACTGGGCGGGGCGGGGGGCGGAATGTCCCGCTGACTACGCTGATAATCATTCACAGAATTAACGATACTTGGTAAAATCCACAGTGTCACAAGTACTAGACGAGCTTAGGACTTAGGAAATGCTTAGACAGACACTATGCTGGACAGAAATGGTGCACAAATGAATTGTCTTGCCAAAAAAGCGAAGCGTGGGAGACTTCACTTCTAGGTAATACAGGATAACTTTCTAAGAGATCTATGGTACTACAGATATTTACTAGCTTTAGGCACTAGTTTCTCAACACCTAGAGTAGGTATCTATTGGGAATACTAGCTTGATATCAGACGAAATTCTGCAATATCCGTAGAAATTGTAGAAGTTTGCAGTTAAGGTTCCAAAAAGTAGTCTGTATTTTTTTTGGAATATTATGTCACTTTATACATGTGGCAAGGACAGCTGTATACTTCCATATTAGGTTTGAAACTACAGCTCTTGAACGAATAACGATTAATATTTTCTTATGCACTTATGATCAATAATTCACACCGCCACCTATAGAAGAAAGTGGCAAAGTAAAGCCAAGTAAACCCAATATTCCCGATAAACACAGCAGTAAAAAAGTCAATTGTGACCCGAAAGAAAATTAAACGTGGGAATGCATTGTTTCATGCAGGCGTAAACGAATATGAGAATCTTGTTGGTTTTAACTCGCAGGTCGTTTTCGACGCAGTGAACAGCCCCGGGGAACATAAATGGCATTAAATAAAACTTTTGTTTACGACATGCCCATTGAAAATAGGTCCTCAGTTAACCACGCTGTGGTGTGCCAAGTAGACGCATTTTTTGATAGCTTCGATTGTGAATGCAAAAATTTGTTCCAGAACGAGGCAGGAATAACTTTGTAGCTCTCCGGTGGCAGAGTCACAAAGTAACAAGAGCCGGTTATTGTTATATGTACCTATAATATGTACTATTGCTATTGAATTGAAATGAGAAAAATAGCACATAACTTGCCCCGTTGAACGTTCTAAATAGAATCTTGAAGACGGTAGCTTTAGATGTAGCAGCACTAATTAATGATGAATTTCTCAACCGCATTCTCACTTAATGACTTTGTAACATTGAACAATCACAATAGGAGCGTCCGGATGTCGGTAATATCCACTCGACACAAATAAAAAGAGTAATACAGTAAGTAATTACTAAGACGCGAGAGACCGTTGCCCAATGTAATTAATTTTCAACAGGCCTCAGAAGTAATAAAGGCAAGTCATCAATGATTCACATCATCCAACAGAGGAACGCGTGCTCCGCGACCATTATCTGACGTAAGACATCATAAACTGGGCAAACATCATCTGGCCTCATACAAAATTCATACTCATCCACATTTCGGCGCCCTCTTAATTTCGCGTGTGCTTCCTTAGTCCGTGTAAAAACTTTGGGTGTCTTTTTATGACTTTTACTGCGGTATAATTGGGGAGGGGCGAGAGCTCTCCTGTCCCGGAGGTGACATAAATACACCCCACCACCGGCCCACTCGCCACCCTGGCTTTAATCTCATGTAAGACTAAGCAGCACGGAAGCAATTTTCTCCTCTCGTGCGGGAATAAAACAAAACTAACCGTCCACCTACCGTTGGCAGCGTTCGCCGATGAATTATTGGTCAAAGCAGTTTAAGTGATCAGACATAAAATATTTTATGCGGCAGGCGATCAGGGCGTTTTCAACACGTGTAATATACTTGAGTGCAGACGCTGTCGCTGTAAATACAGGAGGCGCCGATGGCGACACCCGCGTCCCAGGTGGGTGCGTCGCTAATGGTTTTTGTGTGTTATCTCGTGCAATACCGCTCCCAGAGCCTACATTACATACCATATTCTTTGCAATATTTAAACTAGAGCTTACAGTCATGTTCAACACACTATAACGCTCCAAAACCGTCACAAGATAAATGGAAAATTCCAATTGCTTTCGGAGGTCCCCAAATATTGGTTTGGACTAGAAAACTAATATGTAGAGCCTTCAGGCTCTCCAATATCAAAGTAAAACATGAACTCCGAGATTCTGCAAATGCGATTTCAATTTTATTAGAGGCGTCACTGATGCGAGAGGTGGCGCGACGCTCCAAAGGTGGCGGTGGCGGGGTCTTGCATGTATTTATTTGCGAATACCGAATAGCTTTCAATGTACATTCGGGGACAGTGTGATCTATTCAGGCGCAGCTTTGCCTTGGTCCCTCATTGTTTGAATTGCTTCAAAGGGAGGAATCAAAAGTGTGTGGTCGGTGGAAGTAGTGTTTGAGCTAGCACGTAGAGGCGCGAGTGACTCCCGCCTGTCGATCCACTCCAATATCGAACTCTTTGTGACTGGCTGCGGAGGCGACGCCATTATTCCGTACAACGATTGACTACCACACATGATAGATGAGCTGACGTAGTAAAACATAAACGTAATTGAGATTTCTATTTACTGAAATGGTGTGGACCGATCAGTTTTTTTCTTGTTTGTTTGCATAATGTAAGTGGCGACACTGCTATCGCGTTTCGGAAGCGGCCGCGGACGTCAATTTGTATATTGTCATTATTAGATTTGGGGCGGGAAGTTTGGGCGCCTCCATCCATCATGGTGTGACGGGCGGTCCGATATCGAGCCTAATACGTATTGATTTCCCACTTAGCGTTTTTCTTGGGAATCGCTTGCTCCACCCTTCCGGCGGCTAACGAGTTGTTTGTCCTCGCCGCGCGGCAATGAGGCGCTGTCCTCACACAACCGACCCAGATTCGCGACGGGACCCCTCGCATACACCTTCGCACTCCAATTATACAATATTTAAGTTTAGGTGGATGTATTTCATGAAAAAAAAAAAACAATATTATCACTCCTACAAACTGTACCTACAAATCCACATATTTTCAGAATGATCATGCACTTTAGAATATATATCTGATAGATCGACGCGCGTGCATCCAATTTACATGTTCGATGTTCATAAGCATTTCAGATATTGAAATATCGGGAGCGTTCCGCTCGCGACCGTTTCTGCTGCAGCCTCATTTGCTAAATGCAAACCCATGCGGTGAAATACAAATTTTACAGCTTCAACTTTCCTTTGACGGCGGAGTAACGAGTAGAGAACACGTGTGTGTAGGTACTTACATTTACCTAAGTGCTGTAGGAAAAGATTGCGTCACCAAGGTCCCCTGTGGAGGCGGGGGGGTGGGCACAATGGTTTCGGTTCTCACACGTGTGGAGGATTATTTGCATTCGGAAATAAAGAGAGGAATGATAAAAGAAAGGCGCGAGCGAGGTCCCACCGCCTCGCGGGGAGGGTGGGTCCAGGGGGCTGTGGGGGGCTAAGGAACGGGCGGGAAAGGGGTGGGGGCTCGTTACGCGAACAATGGAGAAATAATGTACAGATTGCAGTGAGCGATGCGCCCCGTGCGGCTCAGGTGTTGCACACTCTATGTATTTGGACGATCTACTGCACTTGCATACAGGACAGCTCTGTACAGCTTATTACATTATATAGCAACTGGTATTAAAAAGATATCAGCACCCGGTATCAGATGTTTACAGCGACTTCAATTAAACCGGCCCCGCACCCAATGAGCTGGTGGAATCGTTCCACCGGACGCCCTCATAGGAAGCGCAATCACTGCTCGGTCACCCCATCCTCGCGTGACTCCGAAAACGTCCTCGTTCATAAGTATAAATTAATCCATTTACAGCGAGCGACCGGCACCAGCCACTAACTGACGATTAACGGAAGCGTCTACTTAACTAATTTAACCGCCAGTTGGTTTTAACAGAATGGATAGCCGTGATTACGGCTGAGTTGGCACCGATGTCGCGGACATATGACGTTTTGTGGCATAGTACATTTGAACAATTCTCATTGATCTAGCGCTGGATGAATTCTCTATTCTAATGAGTTCAGATAACATCGTCACTGTACAGGTGCTGAAGATGTTGCCGCGACGATTTAGCACTTAATGTACGGGCAAGGTTGGGACAAACGGTGGGTGCAATTCACCTTCGCCTGAAGAAAATTGCTCCTCTTTATCAGTGTATCAATGTGCAAAGGCTTAAGTGACACAAAACTCTACTATACTCTTAGATACACTACACTAGGTATTCCAAGAAGCAGAGGCTGAGGTTATTTGGTAGCATAATCGTCTGCATAAGTTCCACTGTGTAGTAAAGATAATTCTAGTAACCAGCGACATTTTAATAACATTGATCAAATAGACAAAAGTATGTGGACCGAGCTCTCGACAGAGATGAAAGTTAAAAGGGTCGGCGGAGGGGGGGTGCGGTGGGCGGTCGTGGGGGCAGAGGTTGAATGCCTTATTCCCTCCACAATTCAGAGGTATTTCGTGTTCTTCATACGCAAATATATCCTCGTTACAGAGCACATGTGAGCCGCGCCGATTGCGTGAGCCCCGACTATAGCTATGTACTCAAGGAAAATGTCAACTTATGACCAGTTCTCTATGGAGCCTCTATGCGAAATGGGCCCTGTAAAAACTTTGAATAGGTCGGCGAGGCTTCGAACGTACCTGGCTCTATGAAAGTCGATTGCTGACATTGTCTACGGAGGGGAAATTGTTGTCGGAGAAAATTTGCGATATACCTGTACCTACTGTTTACCTTTTTATATCTATTTCAATCTTATACGAAGTTTCGAAATAAGAAAGTCCACGGTAAAGCGGCGATGTCCCAATCAACTTGACACACACTATACGACTATGAATCATGCAAAAATAGAGGGCATACAGAGAGAGACTTTATCGTTTTTTCACCTTTTTATGTATTTTAATTTGGTGCCAAACATTCTTCGGCGCTTCGTATAACTTGTACACACCGTTTGTGTATACCAATGTAGAATATTACGTACCCAATGAGGATTTCGTGATTCCCGAGACAAATGTGTTAATATTCAGTAGGTAGTTGCACTGAGGTTATCCACGTTTTTTTTTCAAGTTCTTAATGACATTAGTAATAAATATCTTGTAGATATTCAAATACAGTAAACTGATATAATGGTAATGCAATAAAGTATTAAAATAAAAAATAATACACTTCACGCCTTTCATTCTCAAAACGTAATGAGCAGAGACACTTGCTAAGCAAGCAGTACTTAATCCTAACCTTACAGGTGGTGATTTCCGTTACAGGGTTCATACACCTTGCGGTATGGGGTATAGCACTGCATAGCGTACATGGGCACTGAAAAATGTGATACACACTGTGAGACACATCAGGTCTCGAACCCTCAAATTTCCTATGTCCATTATTATATGTAAGCCACAGACGCTTAAATATAATAATGACAACATTTTAAATAAATTACTAACTCTTCCACCTAGCAACTTGAAACAACCAGGCGAATTTCGTACCGCCTTTATCAAATTTTGTCACATAAGGACAGCAGCGCCACCCACCGGTTCCTTTGAAATAAACAAAAGTTCACACAAATCATTCCAGAAGAACGTACAGAAAAATTACATTAAGATTAATCTTGATGTTATTGTAATTACGAACATCGTTATAAGTGCTATTACATACAGATATACCACATAACACAAAGATTGATGAAAATCACGTATGATTTGAAAAACAAAAGGAAAAGATGTCATTTACAAAATTAAAGCCGACATTTCCACAGAGGTATTTTATTTAAGCCATAGTCAACTTGAAGGTTTCCTCACACTGTTTTGCTTCAATGTGAGGTATGTGTGCTCAGTAGTGGAGGAATAAGTATTTTAGGTATGCATTTAGTAAGGTCTTTAGAAACAGTAGACTTCGGATTTAAAGGATATTTCCGACTCACCCTGTATACTTAACTAGTGGACGCCACGCGGTTTCATTCGCGTAGTTTCAGTATTAGTTTCTATTCATAAATTCTACCAGTAAGTTATAACCATAACTCCAAAATTCACTTTTTCTCATATTAGCTTCTACCTCCTTTTTTACCCCGTCAAGGGATGAATTTTGAAATATCCTTTCTTATCTCACGTAAACTCCATAAAATGTATGTACAGTAATGTACAGAATTTCAGGTTCCTAGGGTGAAGGGGGCGCTGACGAGTCAATGATGAATGAATCAGTCAGGACTTTACTTATGAGTATATTGCTATGTAAGTCCACATTTAAAAAAAGGTCCCATTTTTGTAAAATGTGTAGGCAAGGTGGACTGATGATATGTGCAAGATGGCTGGCAGAAACTGGATGCGAAAAGCCGAAAACAGATTACAGAGGCCTGCAATTGAAGAGGCATAGGCCTGTCCAGGGGACAAGTATGGTGGTGATTTCCATTAATTTTAAACACCATAGTAGGCCATGAAATGACAACATTAAAATTCACAAAGTATAAAAATTTACGAACATCTATTTACCATCGGGTTAGACGAGATAGGACCCAGCAGGAAATGAATGATTGCTTAATTAATTTGTTTTTTGTAGACTACTTTTAATGGCTTCTATTTTTTTGTACGAAACAATAATAAAGTAACAATGACAAGTCTCAATATTAAGTATACAGTCTATAGACTGTTTATTAATTAGACATATGATTTGATACATCAATCTGCCAGAAAATAATGTTGCCGGATTTTTCCACAATAGAGATGTAATTAAATAGAGATAAAGTCAATCTAATGAAATGAACAGATTAAAACTATCAAACGAGTGTATAATCTGCTACCCAGATGATAGCTATTTGATAATGTATTTTTCGAAAAATGTATTATTCGTACATGCTATAAAATGTCAAATAATTGTCAGAGGAGTTTTATTTAAAAAAAATCAACAAAAGAGCGAGATCAAAGATCAACAATCATAGAATAAAGTAGTTACATCTCTTTTGTTTTCAACTATTGTTGACAATTAATTTTATTTGTTTTGTTTTTTTTTATTGTAAAATAGCAACCTTGTATCATGTATCGTCCAGCATAACAGATCATGTGAGGCAATTCAAAAAAAAAAAATATGGGCATAACTTTAGTAGACTATCAAGACTTTTGTGGATGCCATTGTCGGAACTGAAGCAAATTTCAATGGGAACAAACAGGAAGAACCAGCTTTCGATCATAAAAAGAATTATCCAAATCCGTTCACCCAATCTACTGAGGTAAGTAAAATTTTACATCAAAGTACTGTTGAATTGAGAACCTCCTGCTTTTTTTTGTAAGTTGGCTAAGGACATTATGGAATTCATTCAATGAATTAATTCTCATTTATTCAGCTAGCAGTTTCAAGACAGGAATGCAAGAGAGATATGCGTCTGAATACTAATTACTTCTTTACAGAAAAAGTACTGGATAAATTTTGAGGCAACTTGTTAGGAAATTGATAGGAAATGTTTTATTTAAATACACATTGGATTCAACATAATGATAATAACAGATTTAATATATTTCAGCGTGTTGGCTTCAAATATATACATATAATATATACTAGCTGTCTTGGCAAACATTTGTTTTGCCATAGTAAGTCACCTTTGTACCCCGTGTATTGGATGAAATACACCTTTTAAACCTTGCCTGGACTTCCACGAGTAATTCAGGACCAAAATTAGCCAAATCAAACTTTCTCGAGTTTCACATCAATAAATTTTTATATAATAAGACTAGTGGTCTCGGCAAACATTTGTTGTGTCATAGGAAGGTTGCTATTGTACCTTGTGTATTAGATGAAACACACCTCTTAAGCCTTCCCTGGACTTCCATGTGTAATTCAAGACCAATATTAGCCAAAATAATCCAGACATTCTGAAGTTTTAGCGAGACTATCAAACATCAATTCATTTTTATATAATAAGATAATTATAACTATAACAAAAAATAATTTAACTAAAAAAATCTAAAAAATTGGCAAGAAGAGCACATGTCCATCTCTACGCTAACACAAATGTGCCCATTACAATTGCTGCGTTTCCAC
>SJJU01004693.1:0-33392 GCA_012932125.1 Conopomorpha cramerella
AATATTTGTTAATGTGCCTGGCACAGGCTTGTCTTGTACTACCGGCTTACCCCCCAGCTTCGCCACTAGTCAGGTTCTAGAATTTAAAAAGATTTTTGCTATGATTTGACAGAGGCCGTGACTCCGGGGTCCCCTTCACCTTATTAATTGTACCTTCATCGGGACATAAATGTAAAACCGTACGGTAAAGTAAAATATTCATCACACCATTTAAATTGCCATTTTGCAGTTGAATTACGCATTGCATTACTGTCGTCAGTTTAAACTTTTCGATGACAAGTTGCGGTGCGGGCTCTAGCAAGTGACTGTGAGCTTTACTCCCATTATAATTAAATCAATATTCGTCCGAAAGCTTACCACATCAGGTTTGTAGAGGTGGACGTGCGGCAGCAGGAACGTGGAGCCAAGATCTCTCTCGGCCATCGTGTTTGCCTCCTGACAAACAGAATGCATTATCATAAGTATCGGAATATCGATTTCTGTCATTTATAATTTATCAGTAAGTAGCCACTCCACATATATTATGCGGATTATACAATATCAGCACACCAGAACTTTCTGTAATTTATTTATAGTCATTGCCAGTTGGAGTCAATACGAACTACGACTTTTACTATGGCAGGATATTAAAACTATGCGGGGATATTAAAAAAAATCCATCCCCATGCAAAAATTCATGTCCCATCGTATACAATATCTTCCTGTAAATCTATAAAAGTACAGAATTGTCCATACAATTTGGTGGAAAAGCGACAGACTACAGATATTGCGCGGCTTGCTAGTCTAGTCTTTGATATTTTTTTAATGAAACGCGCACAGACATTATAACTTGATATTATTCACCGGGTATACAGGGTGACTGGTGAAGGTTTGGCCATAGCAAAAGGTCACGTAAAGGAGGTTATTTGCCTCCTATTAAAGCTAACATTATCTAACTAAAGTGTAGTTTAAGAGCTATGTCAATTTTAGTATTTTTTTAGATTTTCTCCAAAATTTTACCTTCAAGGTATCAATTTTTTTTTAAATTAATGGCTTTGGTATTTTTTTTAGTATTCGCTCTTAGCCCATAAATACGCCTTTTTAAAATACGTTATAACGTCCCCAAAAACTTAACGTCCTTTTTTAATGGAAGTGTGCAGTTTTTCTTGTTATTAAAATGGTGTTAAAAATACTTCTTATGTATAGTTTCATACTTTCCCATACTAACCGATTTGAATGCGCCACCCTGTATACCGGTGAACAATATTGAGTTATTTGTGTTTGGTCTGAGTGGGTAATGATAAACTCACCTGGTGCGTGAGTCGCGGCGAGGAGGCGGCGCGGCCCGTGCTCGCGGGCAGCGTGCCGCCCACCGAGCGCGCCTCCGACAGCGTCCTGCAACCAACCCAGTCGCATGCTAGCTACCTAACCTCATGCTAGCACCCTACAACACTGATACTAGCAATCATTGCACAATAAGTACAGTCTGCCAATAAAATGGTCTAACACTTCATAAGGTTGATTCTTAAATGCGAAAGTTGATGCCTTAACAACTAAAGAAACGGATTTCCACGGAAATTTACAGTAATACGAGTACCTACGTTATACATGAAATAACTGATAGGCTTCGGCATATTTAAGGCTGAAATTTCTAATATAAACGCTAGTTAGATCGCGCGGGGTTCAACTAGTTAAATACAAAAGCTTTTTAGCTCCACAAAATATGATCAAAAATGAAAGACCACTTTTAAGCCGACTGTACCTACATAACTAGTAGTTTAAACATGTCGTGATACTGATACTGAGATCAGCTCTCCAAAAAGGAATTTATCTTATAAAATTAATATTAACGAGATAAGGAAATTCTGACTACGTAGCAGTAAAATGGCATCTGGCTCAGCTGCGGATCCACCAGCACTGATTTTCTCAGCTACAATTGGTAATGCACGATTAGGTTACGAACCCATTTTAACCACTGATTTTGAACTCTACTGCCAGAGTATAAAGTTGAAAACCAAAGATTTAATTACAAGCGAGCTTCGGGCAAGCTTTACAAAGGGCACTCTTGACTTCCCTTTGTGAAAATGTGTATAATACTCTTTAAAGTCCTAAATACAGAACTTAACTCATTGGCGGACAGTATAATAGACACAATAGATGTTTTATTGTTTTGACGCCTATAGCCTATAGCTCTCAATCTCAGGTTCATTCCGGATACATCAATATTGTATCAATCCATGAAAAATAACTGCGTAGATATTCATGCAACTATTTACATCCCAGAAAAAAATAAATAACGAAAGAACGAAATTTCGTTTTCCGAATATTGCTTACAGTTCCCCGATCCTCCTCTCGGCGTCAGTCCACTCCGATATGTTGTCGTCTTGACTGGAAATGAATTTAGGGATTAAAGTATATTATAGTACTATACTGTCACCGGCACTGAAAAACAATACTATAAATAACACGAGTACCGTGTGACTGTAGTGACTATAGTGCTGTGAAATACAGCCTAAATACTACACATAAACGACCGATAGAAAGAGGCGTGTTATTTATCTATATATACACACATCAAAAGTGTCTAGGGATCAAGAACATTTTTAGCTCCAAAAAAAAATCTAATCTTCTGGGTTGCTCTCCTACCTAATTCCCCATGCTTGTATCAATGACTTATCACCACATTTTGAATAAATTATGAATTTATTAAGTTTTTGTAAAATATATTCATTCTTGATTGCAATCTTCTAAAATGTACTTGATCCCTAGACACTTTTGATGTGTGTGTATAAATAAAAGAAAGTCGTGTCAATTACACTATTTATAACTCCAGAACGGTTGAACTGCTTTGAAAATTGGTGGGAAGGTCGCTTAGAAACAGGAGAAGGATATAAGATATTTTTTAGTCCGTTCTTGTGCGACGTGGCGCTGAAAAGAGGGTTCTAAAGTACATACTTTGACATATTTAAAGTACTCCAATAAAATTGGCTTCCACTATAAAAGTTTGCTATTTTCTCTAAAAATTACGCTACAGTGTTCTATGTCGAACATCAATAAAACCCTCTTTGACCGAAACTTATTGCAACAACTTCCGTCAATCAATATTAATGCGATATGCAGTGCAGCGAAGATGCGGAGAGATGTGGCGCTGGTTACACTATATAGGCACTCCGTAGGTATTTATGCCAGATCCACTTCCATTCACAAGATAAATGTATTGGTCCTCCCCAATATTATTCCGGCCGGTTAAGGCAAGATAGAGTCGTGAAATGTCTTGACCACTTGGAGAACGAAATAGGTACGTGCTCACCATCGGCTTGTCAAAGTCGCCCTGCTATTTATCCTATCCTACTAATATTACAAATGCGAAAGTTTGGATGGATGTATGGATGGATGTTTGTCCTTCTTTCACGTAGAAAGTACTGGACGAACTTTGATGAAACTTGGCAGTATTGTAGCTTATAAACTAGAATAACATATAGGCTATATAGCATATTTGTAAAACGTTTGCCAGGTCAGCTAGTTATTGTTCATATAGAGATAAGTTTATTTCTCACCTGTAAGTGTTCCTGTAAGTATCGTAACGGGCCAGTTCAGCCTCCAGCTCGTGCTTGTGTATGGAAGAGAGGTCGTCCCGGTCGTCCTTCATCCGACACTCGTCCGGACGAATTGTTGTCGATACTTTGAAACCAGCTGACACTAGTGCACCTGCAACGTTGAAGGTTTAGTTAAAATGCGAAAATGACTAAGAGCGCTGCTTCATAATTAACTCTTGTTATTGAATGAACTAATTCATGAATACAACGGTAAATTAAAAGTATTAACGATACTCGACATCCAAGCCCATGATAACAAACTTATTTTCCCAGGGAATCCTATGTCAAAAACGAAATAGGAAATGTAGCTACTTCTACATACAAACATGTATGAGGAAGTATTCTATTCAGCTCATCACAAAAGCATTAGACGGGAATCTAACCCGCGACCAATTTGTTATCGATCTTCTGGCTTCGGATCTCCAGGAGGAAAACTGAAGTATTTACTCCGAAAGATCGCAAGATACATTTGTTATAATGACCACGTGGTATTTACTCTTAAACACGTTTACCAATTGAATAACATACCGGGTTTGTTATGTCGTTCCTTCGGCCCACTGTACGAAGATTCCATGCTGTGCTTTCGTTGTATCATCTAATAAAGAAAGAAAATACAGATATAAATATATTGAACTTATCGATAAGATTTGCCATTGTTTATTTGTTATGTACCTACTGATCTATTCTTGACCCACCGGCGATTTTCCTTCTGACATTAGAATATGATAAGATCGAAAATCGTGAGGTTCCTCCACATTGATTACTGGTCAGTGTTAGGCTACTAGTTCGAATTCAGCGCGACTACAAGGACTGCTGACAATGAAATAAAAAGTTCAAATTGAATTGACGAGTAGTTCCTAGCTAAGCTTCGAAGGCAGAATACTATGAATTTTATGCCGTGATAACAAAGATTAAATTGCATTGGTCTGTGAACAGAGGTGACATAATGGCCATCAGATTTAAAACATCCTATGTTCTAAAGAAGAAATTCTTAATTGTTGTGACGTCTTTAAAGATAATAACTAGGGAATGAGTCATGAATCAAATTGTTCGACTGTACTAAATACACTCACGTTCGTAGTTCCCAAAACGGGTCAGAGAGACCTTGGGATCATAAGGAAGCTTATTCGGTTTCGCCAATATACATAATAAGAATATTCGTTGTCTAAAGGTTGGTTTAGAAACAAGCACAGCAATATTAATTCGCTCGCGTAGAAGCATACCCGGTTTACACAATAGGAAAACCAAAATACAATGAGACAGCAGATTTTCCCGATTTTATAGGCGCTGTTGAAATGTTACCTCATCATTGTTATTGCTGGCGCCGGACTCCAGGTAGCTGATGAGCTTCTCCTCGCTGCACACCTCCAGGCTCTGCTTCCGGCTCGCCATCTCCCGGCTGAAGCATTTTTTTATTTGCATTTATTAGGTTATTAATAGTTTGTAGTTGAGAAAATGTTTCTAGTAGTTACCACTAAAACTGTGTGGTTACAAGTGACCCAAAAGGTAGGCCTCCGAAGGTTAAGTCCACTCCGTTGAACGTGAGTATCTATGGCATGTCATGTTTTTCTTGGAAGTGCTGTCTGAGGGGGGGGGGGGCTGAAAGGCAGGACATAGTAATATGAACTGTTTACGCGTAGGCTGGTGGAAAAAGCTTCGGAGGACATCAAAAAAGCGTCGTGGTATGACAGAAAAGAAAAGCAAGCAAATAATTATAGCCATAAACATAAGTAAAGACTCGTATCGTGAACGTTGCATGACATGGGAGCCACGTTTTTTATTAATTGAATTGATAGTGTTGTCAATAGACACAGCTTCAAGTCATAACAACCTTAGAAGCGGTTACGGGAATCACCAGTACCTTTACTTAAGAAAATCCATGTTAATAGCTAGCCCGTATAGCATTAAATTGAAGTAAGTGCGTTACCTGTCCCTGTGTCCGTGGAGGCGCGCGCGCGGGATGACGACGGCGGGCGGCGGGGGCGGGGCGTCGTGGGCGGGCGCCGCGGGCGGGCTGCACACCACGTGCTTCTTCATGCCCGACGACGAGTGCTTCTGCGATGTGGAATATGTCACATTACTACCAACTACACTTATTAAAAACCTCTTATTACAATTTTTGTTCTATATTCCTACGTAAAAAAAAAAATACCCCTCACGCCTTTAATCCCAAAGAGGGGTAGGCAGAAGCATTGGCTAAAGCAAATACCCACGGTTCACCAAGCGTATTTAACCCAACGTGACAGGGGGTGAGCCCATCGCCGTTATAGGGTTCACACACCTTGTGGTGTGCGGGTTCCATCACGATGTTGTCCTTCACCGTACGAGCGTCGCGTTGCGTACATAGGCTCTGAAAAAGAGTCCCATTGGTACACGTCCAGTAGCCGGACTCGAACCAGGGACCTCCCGGATACAAGTCAAGGACCCGACCAACTGGACCACAGACGCTCTAAATTCTTACGTAATGGTATTATATTTTTGGGCCACAGTTTATAACACCACTGTCTTCCCGAACAACCTGCGGGAAGACAGTTAAAAAAAATCAGACTGTCAGTAAATATTTTCGACAGTGTCGACGCTTTGCAGCCACGATTTGTCTTATGAAAATTCTGGTTCCGGAACCCTTACGAGATGGATTATTTGTGACGTCACTGTAAGGTCCACAAACACCTGTAATGGTGGTCGTCAATGCTTCAAAACAGAGAAGGTTGGTTTGGAGTGAGGTAAAAGCACGCAGACTCTCTTTGGACTGGTTCCGTGGTTCTGACTTTTTCGAGTATAGGTAATGTCTCAGAATGTAAATATTCTCCTGCATAAGTAAAACTAAATTCATAAACCTAATAACAATATCTCAGAACGTACCTTGACTGGTACGTAAGGAAGTGACGCGTTGTGACCACTTCCCCCGTCGACCGCATCGCGCTCAGCAATCAGCGCTCGACGATCTGCGCGGTGTTTTGACGGCAAGGCACCCTGGAAACAGGTGATGATGTATAACTAACTATAACACATACGACGATTTGTACTTAGGAACCATGTCACCGATTTTGATAAAAAGATCTGTACTCAGCTCGGGAATCGAACCCGCTTGTTTGGAAAAAAGGGACACTATTTCTATTTAGAGATCGATTCCGTAGGTCTAAAGAAGTAAATGTTTCTATGAAACATGATGTCTAAAACGAATACAATGCATTGTTTTCACATACTTTCGTTTATTTTAGTAGGTGTTGAAGTGATCACTGTTTTTTTAATACGATACTAGCTGACCCAGCAAACGTTGTTTGCTTAATATTCATTTTTCATGCCCGAAAACACGGTTGGAAAGATGTTTTCTAAAAATTAAACCTAGCTAGATCGATTTATCGCCCCCAAATCCCTCTACATACCAAATTTCATGAAAATCGATGCAGCCGTTTCAAGATCAAATAATAGATAATATATACTTCTATAAATATATATATGAGGTATATATAATATCAATAAATACAAGAATTGCTCGTTTAAAGATACGAACTTCTTTTTTTAATGAAAGAATGCTCCTTGAATCTTTGTTATCCACCCTGTATTGCTAAAGATGAAATAATAAAAAATATTCTTACTTACTAATGAATTTACTGCACCAATGGTACAAAATAATTTACAACGTTGCCATTGTAAATTTATGCGGCATAATAGTGACTTCTTTAATTAAACACTTGGAAGTTCCACAGCTATGAAAAGACCCTACCCTTACCGCACATACGAATCGCTATTTATGTTTACCTGGGGTATTCCGGGCATAGCTTGTATGCAGGCGACGATGGACCGCTGCTGGGGCGGGCGGGGGCGGCGGGAGCACGCGACTGCGGCACACGCAGCCAACACCAGCGTCAGGAAGGCGCCGCACGTCACCAACGATATCAGCACCACTGGAAGGTTGTAGACGGTCGGTTAGAGTGTGAAACGGCAATTGTTTCTAAAACGATATGTGTTTTTATGAAATAACTACAAAAATAGTTAAGTATCATTATTGCGTTCCAAGATAATGTGCAGAGACTCTTACATTTAGACCTCAAGTTACAACATGGAAGTCTTTTAAAGACAAAGCTATTGCAGCTTGTAAATCACAATATTCACTAATAATAACTGAATAACTCTTCCGATGATATACCGAGTTTAAATTAACATGTCAATTATACCTATGTCAGATACAACTGTGTCAACTGTTATCAGTTCCAGTAGACCTGCGGTAATCATAATCATAATAATTCATTGCTTTCATGTGTTACAGATATTGTCTTAAAAATAATGAAGTATCAACATGACGTGACACCCCGTATATTTGTTAAGAGAGAGCTCTTTAAGTGCATTATTCCTTTCGACTTTGACGGAGAAGAATAAATAGGCTTTGATGATCTTTCTATCTTTCATAATAATCTACACAGTAATAGAGATGTTATATAAAAATTAATTGCTGTTCGTTAGTCTCGCTAAAACTCGAGAACGGCTGGACCGATTTGGTTAATTTTGGTCCTGAATTATTCGGGGAAGTCCAGGGACGGTTTAAAAGGTGTATTTGTTCCAATACACGGGGTGCGAAGGCGACTTCCTATGGCAAAACAAATGTTTGCCGGGGACAGCCAGTACCAGATAAAAACATCTCCACTTTTCAATGTACTAGACGGATGTGTAATATAGCTATACAAATCCTGAAACAAAATCGCCTAGTGTCTTCTTTTCTTGTCTATTATCGGAAAAACATCGAACTAACCCTTCAAATTAATATGGCACGTGCTGCCGGCGTACCACTGGAAGCACTCGCAGAGCACACGACTGTCGTCCCGGGAGTAGCAAGCGCCGTGATAGTTGCACAACTCGCAACCCACAGGCTCGGCTGTGGACAAATTTATAATATATTAATGATGTACATTTACTGGGTAAATTACTACTGTTATCCCATGATAGGGAAATCAGGATTTGATAATGGCAGTCCAGATAAATTCAAGGGAACTTTAAAATATCATAGGGGTGACTAGTAAGCACTGCTTGCAGTCGGTTCTTTCTTTTCCTTTAAAATTATCATTGTTTTGAGGTTACCTGTATGGAGTATTCATTTCATACAATAGTTCTTTTGCTGTATTTAAATACCGTCTGCCGAGAACCTACCACCCTAAGGTTGATACTAAAAATAATGTCGTTCCGGTTCATCATCAGACATCAAGGTTAATTTTTTACATTATAACAACTCTACCTTTATGCTTTATTGACACCGGAAGTGTCAATAAAAGTGAATATCATACATTCGTAAATAATTATTACCATGACTGTTCCCAATGAACTCTGCACCAAGGCCATAAATGCCAATCTTTGTGAATATCGGTAAATGTAATTTCGTCCAATTGGAAGATAGGATAGTTTATATTTCGTGACATCCACTGCTGTTCATAGGTGACCCTAGAGGTTATACTGATTTTATATTAATAGTTAAGACAGGACAACGTCTATCGAGTCCACTAGTAGACAATGCAAGGCGATGTGGACAGAACTTTTTGAGATATACCCATCAATAGAAAAGTGCACAAAATTCGTGAGCATTTTCGTGACGTGTTGACAAACATCAAATCCGAATGTCAGCATTCCAAAAGAGCTGACGTGTATTAGTCTGAACAATCATCTTGGTCTCACCAGAACATATCCTGCCAGGATAGAGCGTGTTTACACTCAGGTCAGCGAAGCCCTCCTCGCAGCTGCAGGTGTATGTACCGCGCAGGTTGAAGCACTGGGCGTGCTCCGAACAGTCATGGAACTGGCCGCTCTTACACTCGTCGAAATCTGCGAGGATTCGGGAAGTTATTGTATATGATATCTTTAACTAATCACTGAAACCATAATACTTGGTGTGAAGAGACCTTTTGGGAATAGGAAGAGTTTTATATATTGAACCAAGTTACTTACCGCTGACATCTAGCCTCTCCATGAATTCGCCGGCTGCATGAACGTCAGTGCCTCCGAGGCTGTAGTTGTTGTTGCGCAGATACTTCTCTATCACCTCCTTCAGTCGGCTCTCGTGCGCGTTGTCCGACAACTGCAATGTAGGAAAATGTATACAATGTACCTAGTCAATACACGAACGTATTTTAGTATTTTTAGTACCAAACCTGCGGCAGACATTTGCAAAACAAATGCGTGAGCATTCAGTTACAGTACCAATGTGTTTACAATACTTTTACAGCGCTTATTTACGCTTCGGAAACGTTTCTGTTTTAAGAGATGTGTGTGTATTGTATTTCATAACGGAGGTTTAGAGCTATGAAGTCCCAGCAGTGACATTACCTACCAGGTTTTAGGATAAAATAGAGGTAACAAATAACCCCACCTGCACATAGAAATCATTGATGACTCCTTCGAACGGCTCATCGTTGTCTCGCTTCATTTCAACAGGGCGGAAGCCGGTGATATGGACGCCATGGTACACGTCCCGAAGATCCGACTGCATTACCATACGGTTGATACCCTCGTGCGTCGCCACCGCCAGGGTCTGGTATTCCTTGCTGCTGTTGTCGGCGAGGCTCGGATGGAAGACCAACCGCTCCTTACCACGCGAACTGAGCGCTAACTTCACAGAGTACGTGTATGTGGCTGAAATTTTTACAGTAAGTTAGTTTATGGTTTAAAGTTTCATTCTACTTACTTCGTAATTAAACAAGTGTTTGTTGTTTGTTTTGTAATAGTACAAAAATGTATGTAGGAATTATAACTGCTGAACGTCCAAATAAAATACGGAATATAGAAATAAAAGAGCATTAGCTAAGTATTTAGTAATACGTACGTTTGCAAGGTCTATCGGGGAACATGCGAGCGAATCCAGGTCTGCAGACGCATTTCATCATGCCGTCGATCCTCTGGCACCGCTCATTCCTAGACGCTTTACAATCCGGCTGACATTCTTTACCAAAGTGAGAACCTGTAACATTAAAATTGTTGGAAGAAGACAAATCAACGTTATTCAAGTTTGATCTATAATTATTCTTACCTATAGCGTGGCCCACGTTAGCTGTTTCCAAATACGGTGTTCCTTCTAGCAATATCTCTCCAAATAGAACTTGGGACACGCCATTGCTGTTTACTTGTTCATTTCTAGTAATTCCGTCATAGTCCTGAGTTTCGACTTCAGTGCTCACAGGAGGTGAATGTCCGCCATTCTGCGATTTATTCATGACTATTAAGAATGTGTCATTGTCGTTTTCAGATTCGTGTTGTATCCTTTGTATATTCTCAGTAGTTTCACTGTCTCTTATTATCAAATTATCATTCTCTTCTGACGACATCGTAATATCATCAAGCGCCAATTTCGTCTTTTTAACTTCAAGGACCGGCGTCGGTTCCACTTGAGGTATCGGTATGTGTTTGGTTACTGTCTCTACAATAGTTACGGGTTGCACTTGCGTGTGAATTTCAGTCACGACGTCAATATGAGTATAGGTGTGAGTATTTGTCAATACTAATGTCTGTGTGACTGCGCCTTCTGATTGACTCAATAAGCTGGTTTTCGTTTTGTAAATAGTCAAAGTATGTGTCATATTCAAATAGCTAATACTGGAGACAGTTTCCGGTGGTTCAAGCAATGTTTTAGTGAGAGTAACCACTGCAGTTTTAAATTCAGTCTTCGTTGGCACAACTTTCACGTCGTCTACGATCTTCACCTCATTGCCAGCGTGGTAGGTAGGTTCTAATCTAACAGTTACTTCATTTTCCTTTTGTAAAAGCGTACTGTCTACTAGTGCTGGTGTCTTCTCAACTATGGAAGGTTTATCAATTACAACCGTTGGAGACAGTTCGCTGTCAGCGATGACTTCGGTGTGTTTCAAATACTCATCATCTATGAATGTCTCTGAGCTTTCTATAAAGCTTGGCTTAATTGTATTAACTGTTTTGGTCGGTGCCGGTCGCACAATCTTTCTTGTAGGTGTTTTTCTAGTTGGGTACAACACTTCTGGTCTCGTCAAAGTTCTTGTAGGCCTTATTATGGCTGTTGGCTTAGGTGGTAACTTGACCTTGACTGTGTTGTCTGTTTTCTTGTCTTCGTTGCTGTTATTATACCGTACTGGATTATATGGTTTACGTGTACGATTGGTGTATTTCACAAACAACCCTTTGTTTCTTTCTGTAGAGACATCTTCCACGCTGGACTCACTCGACAAATTATCGTTCGTTTCAGATGAGTTCTCAGTACTACTAATAGTAATCTCTGTACTGCTTTCTTTTGGCACGTTATCTGTAACTGGTGTTTCAACGCTAACATCTGCAATATTCTCCGTTGAGGGAGAATCATCTCTTATACTCAAAACAGGTCGTTCACTTGAACCAACTGCTGGTAGTTGTGGTATATCAGTTGGTGGATTGATTTCTGGGAAATGTATCGGTGTAGGTGCAAATTCTAATTCTGATGGGAAGTCCAATCTTGACGAAGTCAACCAACCAGTGGAAATAGGTGTGGGGAATACAACATTAGACGGTGGCAATATTGGCTCAACGGGTGTAGGCAATACTTCATTGAATGGAGTAGCAACCCTAGACGGGAAATCTCTCGGCGGTGGAAGGAGTTGCGACGACGGCTGATCTCTATTGAAGTTTGGACGTTTAAGATTAGTAGTAATGTCTAAAGATGGACGGTACGTTGAAACCTCTTCCTTGTTAATAGGTCTTCGGGTAGGCCTTTGAGGTCTTGTCGGCGGTGGTCCTCTAGTAGGTTTCGGTCTGTATGGCGAAGGAGTCCTTACTGGAATAGGCCTCGGAGTCGCCGGTGGCCTCGTAGGGCGTGACTGTGGAGCTATAGGAGCACTAGGTGGTGGAGGGCTCATTCCCATAATTGTTTCTTCCTTAGCAGTTACTTTGAAATCGATAGTGGGTGGAGGAGGTGACAGATCTATAATGTCGCCATCAGTATTATTGGAGTCAATTTCCGTCGACGTAATGGTAAATGATGGTAAGGTCGACACCTTAACTTTTGTGTCACCTAAAACTGTCAGAGGTTTCTTGTCCCTTAAGTGAACAGTGGAGGTAATGATGTTTGTATCATTCCCAGATGAAGAATTTTTCTGCAGTGAAAACACTGGTCTGTGTATTTTCTTATATTTTATGTCAACATCTTGATAGCGATTCTTAGATGTCGATGTTGGAGTGCGAGAAGTGCTTTGAGTGCTCATTTCTTCTCCAATATTGAGGTTGAAATTTTGTTCATAAGAAACATTGGAGGTATTTTCTGAAAGATGGTTAATTTCCCAGTGAGGTTGTTGTAGCTGGTGATCCAATGTACTAGCTGTAAATGGTCTGGGCTTCATATGTGAATTATGGTCATAAATTGGTTTGATAGCATTCGAATGGAAAACTGTTTTGTTGTAAGATGACGGATTGAATGGCTTTTCTGTCTGACTTCCAGTCTCTTTTTCTTTAGAAGCAATGTTCTTATCTTCCTGTGTTTCTTTGAATGGATCAAGTACTTCATCTTGTAGTAGCGTAATTTTTGGAGTATCATTTTCAAGTTTTTCTTGGCTGTTTTGTACATCTGAAGCACTAACAACTGGCACCTTCATTGATTCCAAACTTACTTCTCCGTCGTGTTCACTGTCTTCACTACTTTCTTCACCATCATAAATCTCTTCAGAATTTTCATACACTACCTTCCTATTATCTGTAGTTGATGATATTCTCGCCGTTGTTGTTTCGTCACTATTATCTCTGATTGGTATATCATAAACAGGTTGTTTGACAATACCGAAATTATGAGGTATATAATTTGACTCAAAATGTTTGGGTGGCGGCGGCCGTTTTTCATTCACTTGTGGTTTTGTGAATGGTTTTCCAATATTGGGCACTGAATGTACATTTTGAGACCAATATTCACTAGGTGGTTTTCCAATACTCGGAATCTTATCGCCGAAGTCAGCGACGGTATTCCTATCATACTCGTGTGATAGTGGAATATTTTTTCTAGTTGATGTCTCTACCTTTATATCTTTAACTTCATTAACATTTGAGTACCATCCATGAGAATTAATTTGGTTATTCGGTTTCAGATTCAAAACTGGCCTTTGTGTTTCAGGTCGCTCATTTTCAATGTATTCGGTCACAGGTTTTACTTCATCTTTTACATTATGTGAAATTGTAAAGTCGTTAAGAACAGGAAAGTTGGCATGACTGTTGACGGAAGAAATTACAATACCGGACGATTCTTTCACAGCTGTGGTTGGCTTATGTGTGGTAACGTGGAATGTTTCTTCGGTATTAATAGTACTACCAGTAAATGGAGTCTCAGTAATAGTAGCATTCCATCTGTTGTTATCATGCACAATGTGCGGTGGAACCCGTCCATTTTCATCATAAACTACCGGTGGGCTCCGATCACTCTGTACTGAAACGTATGAATTTCCATCTTCTACTTTAATAGCGAAATTAGTTCCAATAGGAATATCTGCTTTCATATTGTTAGGTCCACCGATAGATACCGGAATGCTCGAACCAATAACTTGACCAGGCTCTCCCACATGGCTAGCTACATTTGTAGCTGTGTTTAACGTCACTGTATACATGCTGTTTTCCTTATCACTCACTTCATTTGTGAATGTAGGCTTATTATGGATATTCGACTGAGGAACAACGAAAAAGGAATTGTCAGTTGGTCGTTCAGAAGATACGTGGTGCTGAGGTTTCAAATTGTTGTTTAGATTATGGGCGCCATGATTCATTAAGTTATTTTGCAATGGCCCTGGTGTTGCCGGTATATGTATGGTATAGGTTGGAGTGTGCTGGTTTGGTGGTGCTTGTGCTGCGTAATAAATTTCAGATGTGACTTTAGTCTGCTGATGTTCTTTGTTTGGAAGCATTAGTGGTTTATGCTGCTGATGAACATGATGTTGTGGCCCAGAGTGTTGCATTGGCGGATGTTGTGGTATTGGATGTTGGATGTTCAAAAATACTTTCATGTCCTGAACTGGCTTTGTATGAACTACAGGCTTTTGATTTTGAAATTTATTTTTATCATAATGTGAATCATGGTGATAATGCATTTTAGGTGGAGGGGGCGGTGGCACCGACAAAAAGTTTTCATATTCCTTATCTATAACTTCTTTAACATTTTTAATTTTATCTTTGCCTCTGTTACGGTGATATTTTTCTATTTCGCCATTACTATTTGGCAAATACACATCAGGGTTGTAAGCTGTTATATGGGGGCCGATTTGCAAGTGCGTTTCCTGATTACTTGTAGGAGGTGGCAATTTTGCTGTGTTCAATCTATTCTTCTGATTCTCCTTCCGTTTGTACTTTGCTTCATTTTTGTAATTTTCGCCTTCTTTAAATGTTCCGGTGGGCTTGTAGGTCTCGTGAAGGTTTAGACTAGGATCGCCTTGGAAAGGATTCGGGTTCATTGATGAGGTATGCACATTTGTCATTTGTGGTGCGTCAATGCTAAAACTACCGAAATAACCGGGTTCTGGATATGGCAGAGGATCATCAACATAATCACCAGTTTTATGTGGTTCTGAAGACCCAGCAAATACGAGAGCCGTGGCACTTCCGTGTGGAATGAGAACGTTTGCTACTCTAGAGGGTTGGATGTCTACTAAAAAAGGTTTGTTCAAGGAGTCTTGAGGTAACTGATTTGGGCTTACCGAATCACCGTTGGGATTTACCCTTGTGTACACCATTTCTGAAGAACTTTGACTGTTGTCAGATACGTCTGGTTCATTTTTTGATTCAGAGATATGATGATGATCATGCGAAGTTGTTGATGGCGTACTTGACGCCAGTGAAGGAATGTAATCAAGAAAAGCAGGACGCCCATGGTTACCCAAAATAGACGAAACTGAATTGAAATTTTCAGTCTTCATTAGCTGTTCATTGATATTTAGAGGAAAAGTTGGGGGTGTTCTGACTGGTGGGTTTTTACTTGGGGTGTGGCGCAAAGGATTGTTTGGCTTAGAGGAATGGGGTGGCGGTCGTGGTATATTTTTCATTGGTTTTGGCTTTGTCTTGGGCAATTCTGGTGGTCGTAAGTCATAAGAATCGTCCACGTTTGGTGGCGGCAACGTGTGTTCTCTAATAGGTGGTTTTTCCTTAACTACGTACTGCTCATTTCCTGATATATAACTATCAAGTATAGGTGGATTTACTGGATTGTGAAGTTTTATTCCGCTAGCTGCTAATGTTAGCGGTCCTCCCACAGCAGGCTTGCCAACAATCACATCCGAATTAGCAGTTATTATTTCTCCGGGGCTTATAGGTATACCGCCATTTACTAGTGGGCTTTCATGTACAATTTTAGGGGGAAGTATATTATGCGATTTTGGATGTTTATGATCGGCCCAAGGAGAATTGAGATGTAATGTAGTATTAGTAAATATTGCTTGAGATTCAGCTGTTTCAAGTTCATCGACTGGAATATAAATAGGAAAGTTATGGTGTTTTGCCTCCATTTCGCTGTCAATCCTCTTATTTACATTGTAAGGCGTCAATTCGGTGACAGATTTCTCTGTAGTGGTTGAAGTGGTGGTTGATGTAGTCTTGTTGAACGAGTCCTGTCTTTTCATAAAACCGCCCGTCATTTTTTCTATCACTGGAGCTAACTGCGAAAGACCTTTGATACCCAATGATCCAAGTTTTAATAAGTCAGCAACCACAAATTTATTTTTATTTGGTTTATGAGGTTTGTCAGGTTTTGTCTTTTCTGGCTTACTAGTTGTAACTTTGTTTTTAGGTGGGGCGGGGGCTTGTTCATTTGTTAGTAACTCGCTCTGTTCAACAGATCCGCTATCTTTTTCATCAGAATAATCATTTATTACTTCCGTATACTTTTCCACTATTTTATCAGTTGGAGCCATGTAAGAGTTGTTCTCAAACTCGTATGGTTCATATTGGGTATTTTTATTAGAAGTAGTTTAGTAGGCCTGATGTCTAGCTTGTTTGAACCAAATTTTGTATTTTTGAACTGCACTTTCTTCACGGGATCATAATCATATTGAGTTTTCAAACCTTCTGTTTTAGTGTGACTACATGGACATGATGCACAATGAACATGTCCTGATTCTGAAGGTTGTATAACATCAAAATTTCCTATTTCTAGCGAGTCGTCTACTCTTTTCTCTAATTTTGGAAGGTTGCTTTTGAAATTATTGTTATTCACCACAGAAGGCTCGATTGTTTTTACTTCCATGAATTTTGTCTGAAACATAAAACAAAAACATTAGTATCTGAAATATTTATGGATCACACACCTTATTAAATAAGAAATATTTGTGTTTATTATTTGGAAAAAAATCTAAAACATTTAGTAAGGATGATCTCATCTGGGTATCCGTTATTCAGCATTAGTAGACTAGACTGTTATTGCCGTTACAGAAATGGAGTAGAAGGACCATATACATGGACAATTATCTACGTTTGGGGGAAGTTCTTACTCTTGTAGGCTTAATGTCTTGCATTAGTGCACTTGGAAACAAACTGGTCAATGATTCAGTAGTCACAACAGATACGATCGTTTCGAAAGTGGATATAGCACTTCGTTTGTTATGCACGACTGTTGTCAAATACGTGAATGTTGTAAGACAAGTTTTGATAATGTAATTCCGGTGCATAAGTTGCGCTGGAAGAATATCAGTCGCGGGTTCCTTGTTTATCACTGTCGTGACAGCAGAAGCCAGTAGGTATTGTTTTGGTTTATGTGTTATGCGATTCGGCTGATTCGATTTTGTTCTTTTTATTCTCCTCTGAGAAAGCAAAAGTTATCTTCATATCATCGGTATTACTTACACTTATTTACGAGATGAAGAATTAAACTTACCTGTTCTTGTTTTGCATTGTCTCCGTTTTTATCCTTGACTAAAACTTCAACGCCATTCGACATTATTCGAGTCGCTAAGTTTTTTAGTTTCCTTTCCTCCTCATCTTCCGGAGTGTGTTTATCTAAATCAATATCTCTGCCAGGCCTCCATGGACTATTATCATATACTATTGCATCTGAATTGAATGCTGAAAAATAATTAAAAACATTTTAATGTCGTTTCGATACCTCTTATTTATAAACAATATTTTAATCAATTGATTTATTAATTGTTATTACTTGCAGACAAATGGTGACGATTAACAAACCAATTACATTAAAAGAGTCCTGAACAAGAGTAATGTTCTAGACTTTTCTAGCAAATTATTAAGTATTTTATATAAAGCTTTTGATTAAGGTGTATAAAGACTTACCATTTGAGACATACTTACATGCACAGATAACTATTAACTACTTATTTACAGTAACTGAAACAGTCTATTTGTTAGATTAATTGTGCAAGACAACAGCTAGGTAATGTGAAGTTTGTCTACAGTTAACGAGTAATAACAAAATAATACAACTGTTTCAATCAATTAAAAGTTTCTCTCAAAACACGAAGGTTTCTTACGTATCTTTATCTTTAAACGAGCAATTCTTGTATATATACATATATATAATTGAAATCTCGGAAACGGGTGCACCGATTTTCATGAAATTTGGTATGTAGAGGGATTTGGGGGCGATAAATCGATCTAGCTAGGTTTAATTTTTAGAAAACATCTTTCCAAACGTGTTTTCGGGCATGAAAAATTGCTCAAATTGTTAATACGACTCTTACTGACATCTATTACCGAGTAGTAATACTATGCTATACGTAGGATGGTGCGGGGACGTTTTGGTTTTGAAGTAACTAGAGATGGGGTTATGAAAAAATCGAAGGAAAATAATCGATTTTTTTTACTTGTTAGATACGGTTTATATCAGAGACAAAATCGATTCTGAAAATTTAATTTAGGGTAAAAAACGCTAATTATAATCTAGCGAAGCTCGGTCGTCCAGGTACTTATAATTATAACGATAGGTAAACTTCTTCAACTGTATAACCTATACCATATAAAGGCGCTCAGTATTGATAATGAACTATAAATTATTAACTAGGTGGCGATCACAACAGCAATGGTTGAAGTGATATTGGGTACAACAAGGTCCTGTAGAGCCGCAAAACATAAAAAAACCAACACATAGAAAAATACTTCTCTATGTGTGTAGTATTTCGAAATAAGTGTTGGTGTACGTTTGTCCAAAGTTTACGAACTAATTTCATTATTAGGTAACTATAAATTAATGTATAATAATTAAATTAATGTGTAATAATTCTAATCCTTGTATATTATTATAGTGTTTATTGTGTGTATTATTTTGTTATTATAAATATGCTCTCTATGTACAATAATATCCACAACTACTCTTTGTAGGGTGACATATGCTTCTCATTGGACAATTAAAGTGAAATACTAATAAATCAAGCTTTAGCAAGTTATGTTAACAAATTCTTCTCTAATTCGCAATACACCTCCAGCAATTTTAAGTGTCCAACGACAAAACCTTTCACCCTACCAACTCATACTTTTTCAACCAGTAATTTTTTTCACATTATTTATATACACATAGCAATAAGTATTCAACTACTTTACAGATAGTATTTTAATTCCATAGCCGATGGTGCAAGAATTGATAGTCCCCGTTTTTAGTTTTAATGGTTTACTCACAATGAGGAGATTAAAAAAAAAAACATCAAAAGTGCGAGTCTGAAGACGAACGATTATAGAATACCTAAAGTAGTTTCATCTCTTTCGTTTTCAACTATCATTGATTTTTTTAAAACGCCTCATTGTGAAGTAACCATTAAAAAATGCTAGCAAGCGAAATTCGACTTTAAAGCTTGAATGTCAACTGAGTTTACGTTAAACTATCAACACTTGTTCCATGGCCAGCATACAATAGGAAACTCACCTCCCAGCGTTCTTAGGTGTCGGTTGGTTGAGCGGGAGGATTGGAGTCACCCTGACGGTGGTGGAAGTGGTGGGATCTTCATTAAGTCATCGTCAGCACGTGTCTTGTCAAAATTATTGTCAGTGTCGATATTTATGTATTTTATTTTTATTCATGTACTCATTTTATAATATAATATGTGCATGATGTTACGACTTACTTTTAAGTAATAATTTATTAATACAGCCCCCCTCCCTAATTTTCAATGCAACCTTAGAAAATAAAAAGGCACAAAATATTTTATAAATCTTTATTAATTTGTTTAACATTAAGTCGTATTCGCAATGTACAGCTTAAGCGAAATAAGAACGCAGTATAAAAAATATTAAAACGGTCTGAATCAAAAACAATTCAGGTCAGTTTTAAAGGCAGTGAGTGAAAGAGTTACCCTAAAGTTAAAATTTACATTATCAACACCTGGTAACATAGAGAATTATCATTTTTGGTGATCTAAAAGTATAAAAAAGTACTTTGTTATGCTACTACATTACAATTCAGAGTATTTTGTTCATTACATATCTAAGTTCTCGTTAAAACTATAAGGCACTATTTCATAGTTATCTTACTATGATACATCGTAAATAAATAACTAGATCATTACTTTATACAAATACAGAGTATTCTTTGATTTTTCACGATACTTCGTCCACTAGACTTTGTTCAATATCCGCGAGTTTAGAGGGAGTTGCAAGTTTCACAACGTATGTAGGCGATGCGTCATACCTTATGTGCTTTGTTAGTTCACCAACTATACTTTCGAGACTCTGTGTTTCGATTTGGTTTTCGAATTTTTCGTTTGCCAACATTCTCTCGGTTTCCGAAATAACAGAGTTCTCTAAATCATATTGGGAGCTATACAAGTCTTCGATCTTAGGCAATACAGAAGGTAATACTTGTACTTCGTCAAAGTATATGGCTTCCCGTTTTCTCACATTCTGCGTGTCTTCTGACACCACTGTCTGTAGTACTGTGCTAAACTCGCCTGGTGTTCTGCCTGATACGTATAAAGTGACTACGTTAGTGACTTTAGGGGGTGAGGGTTTGGCAGGTCTTGGCACGTTTTTAGATCTGGCTGGTGGAGGAGGTGGTGGTGGTATGTCCTCGCCACTCTCTTCTACGTCATCCGAAAAATCTTCGTTACTGTTCAAATCAGACAACACATTTGGTTTGGGACTATTATTGAAAATGTCATTATTTAGTAAATTGTTGTTTTGCAACAAATTGAGATCCGGCTGGCCAAGACCCAAGAGTGGATTTGCTGTCTGCAGAGCCGCCTGCTGCTGCTGCTGTTGTTGCAGAAGTAGAGGGAGAAGAAGAGAGTTAAATTGTGGCTGGGCTTGTGGCAACAATGTCGGTGTGGTAACTACAGTTTCTGTAATAAACTCCGTAGCTGTTATTACATTAACAGTCGGATCGTTTATTGTGGTCAGAATCTTGGTACCCCTGAAGGTGATAGGCAAAACAGTCTCCCTATTGTCAGTTACAGTGGTAACGTACATGGTGGTTCTAGTTTTTAATTCAGTAATAGGTGTCTGTACTACGGGTTGTTGTTGTTGGGGCAACAGACCTTGTCCTTGTAAGGCCAAGAGAGGGTTTATAGCGGGTTGCTGGTTGCCCAATAGCAATTGTGATAAAAGTAGATTAGCCAGGGGAACATTCGAATTTATCTCCGGGGACAAGGTTTGTGTAACAGGTTCTACATTATAAACAGTGCTTGGAATAATATGAGAAAATGAAGTTTTGCGGCCCCGTATAGTTGTAGGCGTGAAAACTATGGCTGTCGTAGGCGTCTCGTGTAGTAGGAATCTAACTACTTTAGTAGCGCCGTTGTCCGCAAGCTCAGTCAATTCCGATGCCAAGTACAATTGTTGATTACCTAACGGTCCGAGTGTGGTTGCTATTTGATTCAATAATAATGTTTCTATTTTAGGTTTAGCAGTCAAGATGTTCTTGTATTCCGTTATTTTGCCATTGACTACTGGGATAGTGGCTTCAACAGGAATGTGGTGAGTAATAGTAATTTTTCCATCGTTTACCAGATGGTTGTGATTGTGTCTTTCGCCACTAACATTTTCATATGAATTACGTTGTCTGCTATTTGGCCTAGTACTTGTTCCTCTTGATCTAGATCCACTTCTCGAATTAGTTCTCGAGCTTGTTCTTGAAGTTGGTTGAGAATTGTAAGTCTGTAACCTGGGTGCTTTAGGTCTGGATGATGATGTGGTAGTTCTCACAGAAGGTCGTCGTCCTCTGTACGCTGGTGTAGCTGTGGTAGATCTGCTGTCTCCTCTAACAATAAAAGGCTGGCGAGGAGAGGACTTTGGTAGAGATGGATTCGTCGTAGTTCTTGTGTTAGATCTAGAACTAAATCTGTTCGATGGTCTAGGTTTTTGAGTGGTTGGTGCCTCCGTTTCTGGTTCAACATCTACTTTACGAGCACTTGGTGTTCTAAGAGAAAGTCTTCGAAAATTTGAGTATTTCCTGTTACCGTAGTCAGCTTGACGTTTAGTGCGCCTCCTAAACGCAAATGGTCTTATTTGTACAGCGCTCTTCTTTGGAGCTTGTGTAGCTGGCGTAGCAACTTGTTGTTCTTTTCTAT
Organism: Conopomorpha cramerella; assembly: GCA_012932125.1. Classification (NCBI taxonomy): domain Eukaryota; kingdom Metazoa; phylum Arthropoda; class Insecta; order Lepidoptera; family Gracillariidae; genus Conopomorpha; species Conopomorpha cramerella. Next base: position 22,025 of record SJJU01004693.1, read on the forward strand.
CCGAAGACTCGTAATCATTATCCTGCTCAAAATCTTCGCCTTCCAATATTTCTTGACTCTGCTCATCTACGTCTTGTTCGCTCTCTTTAATTTCTTCTTCCGGCTCAGGATCCGGTTGCTTGAAGAGATTCCTTCTTGGAAATAGTGAATTATTAGGTCTTTGTCTCCGCAGCGACAGCAGAGGGTTAGCTGTAGTTCTCGCTGGAGTTCTCTTAGTAGTAGTTGTGACACGTCCCCGTGTAGAACCAAGTTTCCTTGTGGTTGCTTGAGTTGTGCTACGTGGAGTGACAGCAGTTCCAGGTTGACGTGTCAAAGGTGGACGTCTGAATCTCAATAGAGGATTAGATGTGGTCTTAACTGGTGCCTCAGTAACTTCATCGGTAGGTTCCGTCGCATTTTCATCTCCCTGAGTTGCAAGAGTTTCTTGCTCGTTTTGTTCATCATTTGTAGGATTATTAACTGTTGCGGATTGTCTTCCGTTTCTTAACCTTATAGAAGCTGTGGGTCTAATTTTAGGAAGAGCTGACCGGGCTGAAATATCAGCATTATTATTCCGAATCGAACCGGACCTAAAACCGCTTCTACGAGTTGTTGGTGAAATAGATCCACGAGCAAATCCGCCGGGTCTTGCAGGTGAGGGACTATTCGTAGCCAAGTTTGGATTCAATGTGTTTCGGGCTGCAAATCTTCTGGAACTAGGACCAGCACCGCCACTAGGGAATGCAGACTGTTTTCTATTTCCGCCAAAACCTGAAGGTCTCACAGATTTTAGCGAGGGAGTTGCTGTAATAGTAGGTGTAAAGTCGGATCGAGTTATTACAGTCGCACTACCGGGCGGTGTCCGCTTGGGACTGAAAGTTGGGCGGTTCCTGGAGGCAAATGGCCGGATAACAGGAGTAAACGATGGTTTCTTAGTAGTGAATGTCAAACGAGACTTCTTCCTTGTGTTTGGATCATCTTCTTCCTCATCGTCTTCTTCTTGTTCCTCTGACTCATCCTTGTTTTCAGGTGTCGATGATTCCAGTTCAGATTCAGAACTTTGAATAACGTCAGCAGCAGGGGATACCGCAGAATTTTCTGTAGTGGAAGTGGTTATGCCAGCTGTCTCAGCTTTCAAAGTCTTGTTATCATTGGTCACAACCGTCGAGTCACCTGATATGACTGCTATTTGCGAATACAGAATTTTCTTCTCTGTTTGCTCGCCCTCTTTTTTATCTGGCTTCACTTCAGCAAACAAATTATCTATGTATGTTCCTAACAACACCGTTGGAGATGCACTGGCTAAATCAGGTAATTTAGTAGGCTCAATTTCCTGTTTCACCACTGTAGGAGCGATTCTATTTGCTATCTTATCGCCATCCTGAATTAAGTTCTTGTCGCCACTTGGGACTTTCCTGCCGAGTTGATTGTCATCGAGTATTTTAGTGTTGTCAACAATGTTTGTTACTGTTTCCAAACTGCTTCGAATTTGAGAAGTGTTTCCAACATAGAATGTAGTGAAATACGTATAAGTTGTATAGAAAGTAGCTTTTCCATCATCAGGATCTAAATTATCAAGTGCTGAAGCTTTCAGTTCTATTTCTAGTTCTTTAGGAGGTAAGACTGAGTCAATATCAATAGGTGTAGTGTCAATTGGACTTATCGTAGCCGCTGCTTGTACAACCGGTGTAACTACGTTGGAAACAATCTCTTCCCTGCTGGTTATGGTAGTTTGTTTGTCTTTGTATAACGTAGTCCAATATGTAAAAGTGGTGTAGTAAGTAATAGGTAAATTACTCTCTTCAACTTCTACTTCCTTTTTAGGCGTTATGGTTTCAGTAACAACGTTAGTGATCGTTTCAAGTCTACTTTTAACTTTGCTTGAGTCTTTGCCTATATACATTGTTGTGAAGTATGTGAACGTGGTATAACTAGTCTGAAGTAACAAAGTAGGAGAAGGCATAATTTCATCGATATTGCTTTCAGAGCTTATTTGGTCTTCTAATATGTTATTATTTTCTAAGAATTTGCTTTCGCCTTTAGATGAGGATGACTTTACATCAGTTACCAGAGAATTCTCCAATTCTACAGGTTTTTCGGACACACTAAATAACATGTCAACTTCGACTGGTGTAGGGTCTGCTATAGGTTCAGACTCTTTTTTATCTTCATCCGAATTATCATTATCTTCCATTCGAATACTAGTTTCTATAGACGAATCACTGTTTGATTCTTCCATTTCCTTCGACTTTTTCACTTGTTTACAGTTTCTGAAATCAAATTGCGCTCGGCTGTTCTCGTTTCCTAATGGATTAGTTTTAGTTGGCAGAAGTTCGTCAGGGCCTACGTAGTTTGTGTATATTTCGCTTCTACTACACACATTTGCATCAGTTCCTACGTAAATAGTTGTGAAAAATGTGTATGTGGTGAAATAAGTCTTAACTGCGTCTGGCTTAATACTGGCTATGTCTTCGTCATCAAGTGTTGGTGTCGGAGTTCGAGAACTGTATATGTCAGCATCTTCAACCTTCTCTATAACGTCTTTATTTTTCACGATTTCGATAATACTGTTAATGGCTTCAGTTGGACGACCGATACCAACATTAGTAGGTCGTATTTCATCTTCATTGAAAGCCCCTAATAAAGAAGGGTCAATTTGAGCAAGATTAATAGTTTGAGTAATAATATTTGTAACAACGGACTTGTGACTAGCTACACTTGAAGCACTGTCACCAAAGAATGTAGTGAAATATGTGTACGTAGTGTACAAAGTTTTGTAGATTACGTCAACTTCATTTTCACTCGTGTCTTCTTCTTGTTCGGAGCTTTCGTCATCACGCGTAGTTGGCTTTTCAGTTGTTGTTGTAGAATGTTCAGTGCTCACCGAAACTTCCACACGTTCTTCAGTCGTGACGGATTCGGTGGTGGTTGGTGCCTCAGTTTTATTTTCGTTAGATTCCGAAAACACACTTTCGTTAGGTGTTGTAAGCTTCTGGTCGTGCTCTTGTGGAGAAACCTTTTCGGTTTGAACTTCAGTCACAACTTCCTCTTTAGATTCAGTTCTAGGAGTTGTAGCTTCCTCAGCAACATTAGGTTGCTCTAAACTGCTGTGGATAGAGGATCTTACATCAACTGAAATAATCTGTGTAGGTTCGATATCTAAGGCAGTTTTACAAGCCACGTTTGTCAAATATCCAACATCGCTTTCTACAACTACATCAGACTTTAGCGAAGTTGTTAGGTCACTGCCTTCCAGAGGTATAAAATATGTCGTGACATATGTCAGAGTTTTGTAAGCAGTTGTCATAACAGATTTAGTTTCCAAACCACCCGTGCATACAACTTCTTGTTCTTTATTACTTTCAGTTGTTGGATCGAAATCTTCATAGGTATCATCATCATCATCATCGCTAGTATTAGCGGCAGAATTCTCACTAGAAGGCGTAGTGACATCGTCATCTGAGTCAGTTACTTCGGCAGCAGTATTGTCGGATTCTTCTTCGGAACTGGTAAACATTTCGGTAACATCACTTTCTGTGACTGCAGATTCCGGTGAATCTTCAATAACAGTAGCAGATGGCCGTAAAGTTACCAAAGGATCTGTTGCTTTAGTATTAAATCCGTCAATAGGTATTACTTCAAGGTCATCGGTATATTTAGTGCTTTCAGTTGTCGTAACACCGATTTCCGATGGCTGTATAACATCCAAGTTTAAATCAAAACCGTTATTGTATTGAACATCAATAGCATCGGGTATTTTATCATCGACATCGTAAAGTACTTTCTTTAAACTTTCCTCGTCGTTATAAAGGGCTTTTTCAGAACGGTTTTCCTCGGGTCTTCGAGAAGGAAGCTTAGATGCCTCGTTGACTTCATGGGCTTTATAAGTGGAAGCTGCCACAGGAATGTCAGCTGCTAAAAACGTTATTTTTGTAGCAAGTTTATCTACGGGCTTAGCAGACGGATATACATTAACTTCACCTGGCTTTTCTTGTTGAACTTTATCAGTGTTTGGAGAAAATACAATGACGGTATCACCTACAACTGTTGTGAAATCTGCAAAACCAGCATATGTGAATGTTTTTTTAGGTTTAGGTTCGCTTTTTTGACCGAATAACTTTTTGGGCAATTTTGTTGGTTGATTAGCTTGGTGGACCGAACTACGTGACTCAACATTATCAATGTAGTAAAATATTGGCGAGAATTCATTTTTTATGGTAAATGTTGGCAACTCATAATCAGGTTTAACTTTAACTACATTCGTTTCATTGATTTCTTCTTCATTACGTGAGTCTACTTTAACAGGCTCAGGTTTGGTTTCTGAGGGTTTGTTTTGGCGATGCAAAGTATTAATATCTTCTAAGATATTTGGCTTTACTACAATTTTCTTAGTGTGCTCTATTGCTGGACCGTCAAGCATGTTAAAGGCTTCATATCGTGGGATTTCGTTAACTGGCTGTACCCTCCGACCTGTGGGCTCATCCAGGATGTTGTTGTCTGAAAAACTTTCTGGTGAACTGGGTGGACTCCAGTACTTGAGCTTATCCTCTGATTTGCTCGCTGCGTAAACTATTTCCATTTTACTAGGTGAGACATAATCAGTGTTCTTTAAAACAAACTTTTCGGGATCGATGAAGCCTAAGTCTTGCTTGACGTTCCATTGTCCATCGAACGCAGAGTGAACGCGGGTTGGCTTAACTAAACTCGGTTCTTCTACATTCGAGGGTTTGTTGTACAAAACTAACGATGATTTCGTTAACAATTGTGCGTATATACGGCCATTATCTAAGGTGGTGCCGAGAATTTGCGTAGCAAATTCTGTCGTCACACCATCTTGGATGAATGTCCTGGCAGTCGCTGTGAGGAGGCCGATGACAGGTTTCACACTGTGATACCTGCCAACCTTGGAGTCAGCTCTCTTCTGGTCATTTACTAGAAGAACGGTCAAGTCTGCGTCGGGTCCATGGTCATTGTCAGATTGGTTGTCCAGGGTTGGTGTCGGATTGAAGAGTTGGAGGTGCGTTTGAATAATGTACAATAGTCCAAGTCGAGCACCACGACACCCGAGGATTAGATTTGAAAGAGAAAGAAAAAAACATACAATTAATGATATAATAATACTTAAATAGAATACATAAATCGCTAATTGAATGTTAGCACTATTTAAATAAAATTTTATGCCAATTCTGGAGTAATTTACAAAATAACATTCCCTTGCGTTACGAGCGATTACGTTACGATTCATTCAACAGACATAAATAGTAGAAGAGAGAAGATGAAATTTTAGAGTAAAGTATTTTACAGCCAATCATTTGGAAAGAGTTCCAAGTGTTAGGAAAATTTTGGAAAAGAGTTATTTTCTTTTACACTGTACAGTTATATTTGTATACGTTAGTATTTCATTACTCACCCCTGTTTTCTTGAACACCTTCTCTTTTTATTCTCGTTGCTTCTATCGATTCTTGATTTGTATCTAAATTGGCATCTGAAACAATACGAAGAGGCTGTTAGAATTTGGCATACTATTACTCTACTTATGTGCCTATAGAGTAACATTGTGTTCTAATGCAACACACTATTTTGACAATCACGCTCAATGCCGATCTTTAACGACTGCAAAATGTACATTTACATTTTATTGTTATTAAAAAATACCGCGAGTTTATTTTTTATTATATTCTATTTACACTAAACGCTGGAATGTACTTAAATATAGTTTGTTCATTCTACGCAATTAACTATTAGATACATTTTGTGGTACAAGGTCCTTTGTTAATAATATGGCACAGAATCCGATATTGACCCACTGCTTTTTACATCTATTATTATTTTGACAGGCATATTTTAATGGAGATTTTTTTGCCATAAAACCATTCCCATACAGAAATAACTAAAATAAACGTCAAAATCTCAATTCGAATATATATCAAGGGTTCTATAATGTAAAATTCCGAATTACTTTCAATGTAAAGAAAAATTGCACCGGATTTATGTAGGTATTCTATTCTGCAACTTACTTTTATAAAAAATGTTTTTCTTAATCTAATAAATCTCATAGTTTGTTTTTCACGAATATGAAGACGGGGCTGTATAGCCGTTATACAAAAGAATACGTTTTAAATTTTGTTTATGTCGTTTATGTCATGACAAGTACATTGTACCACTGTTAAAACTATTATATTACAAAAATTCCGAAATTATCCCTACAAAAGTAAAAAAGTAAAAGTAAGAAGTATTTATTAACTTAAAGGTTATGTGTTAGTGTATATTAACAGTGGCCCCCGCACCTTATGCTGAATTAACAAAATGTATTTAAACAAACGCCGACTAGGGCACAGAATAAAATACATCCCATAATTATCTTTTACAAGATTAATATCATAAGCAGTAGGTACAATATTCTATATGTATACTATAATAATATAAGTAATCGTGATGTGTGTTGATGCGACTACCACATTGGCAGTCGTTATGATATACATAAATGGCAATTTTCGGGGATCAAAAAACAGAATATAAAGTAACGATATAGTAGACAGTAATTCCGCAATATGGTCCCTACATCCTCGATGCAGAATACCACCACATCTTTGTCCTAGGTGCATAGTTACCAGAAAACTTTCACCGAAACGTCATAGCATTAATCCATCTAAACTGTTTTCCGCGTACGAAAACAGAATGGCATGACCTCGTACGCCATCATTGGCTATTGGCGCCCGTGTCACGCGCGAACACTTCCGTGACACATTCTATGAATGAGAAACGTGCACTGCTGGGCAGCGGACTCCATGCGGCATGCATTATGGCTGTAGGACCTAGTGACCAGTTTTTTTTTACGGCTAACGAGAGGCACACCCTACGGAGTGTACGAGTCGATCGACTGGTTAACTGTTCTTCTGTTTTCTATTGACACGTGCGTGATAGATTGTCGTAGTAGATCTAGGTGTAATAATGTTTGAAGTCGCTGCATAGGCAACCCCTTTACCTATAAATTGGAATAGTTGTACTGATAAGTAGTCGTAGATATTTATCCTGAGCGACATTTTTATCGCTGTAAGGGAAAATGTGTTTGACACGGGATCAAGGGTTTCCTGTGTTAAATATTCTTCTGGGTTACGGACATAGTCTACACTGGGAAAGAAACTTTCGTGAGTAATAAGGAAGCATGGGGAAAATAGTCCCACAAATATGGACTGTTTGTCCAATGGGTTAGGGCGAGAATGGCACCACCGTCGTTCATAATAAACAAAGTAGTGTGTGTAGGTGCTTGCCAAAAAGTGTGTGGATCCTATAGCGGCGATAGGCCCACATTATTTTAATTTCACTTTAGACTATATATTCTCATTCCCACAGAATAACTCTAGTAACAGTACTTATTGTTTGTACATTTATTCCCATGTTAGTTCCAAAATATTTTCGCGAGATGAGCCGAGCCGTTTCATAAAACTGTTGCATCATCAAACACAGTCTCAATTTGTGTTTTGACAAGTTCCCATCTTTGTCATAAGAAAAACTTCGCAACATCAACCATTTTTGTCTCATCATTTTTATTCATTTCAAAGTTGATGCGATATCTCAGTCATCTTGGGACATGAAATAACTTACTGTATTACATAATATACCTACTCATTGCAAACGTGTATAACAATTATAATGTTTCACAAACACTGTAGCTCATATAAAAGTTTAAACATTCGATTTGCTATTTGACGTTTGTCAATTTATGACAGGTGTCACGTATTTGGCATACAAATAACCAGTTTGGAAAACTTTATTAGCATTTTATCGGTGATATCTTTATTATATATACGACATACGTCAAATTGAAATAACCTATTAACTTTGTATTAACACGAAGGCAAACTTTAATAAACAGCGCATTTTTTAATATGGGGAGGCGTATATTAAAACTACGACATCCACTTTTTACAATTTGTTTAAAATCAATAAAAAGCTATAATTGGATATATGGCGATATAAAAAAATAAAATAGCTTTTGATAAGGGATTTGCGCAGTTTTCTTTAACTTTTCTTGTCCATGATGGTGCGATTCAACATGTTAAATGAAATTCGAGAAAACATCTGAATTTAAAAACAATGATGAGTTGCGGTTTTGATATTCACCTCATCATAATTATGTAGGTATTCTTTTGTCCTTTTTCAAGTGGACACACATTACACCGCTTGTAAAATTATCATAGGTAGTAAAAGCTGCTTGTCAAAGTAACCGTTTGAAACATGTAAACACTAATAATGAAATCTCGGGGCGTTCACTCGTACTATTTATATTACGGAGTGCATCATCAAAGTGTAATTTAAGAGAAATCAATCATACATTTGCTCCTGTGAGCAGATACAACACGCTGCTCAACGAGTGCATACGCATTGGTCATTAAGACTGCATGTGTGTTTGTATGTACATAGGTATTGCATCAAGACTACGCAAAAAGAGACCCGATCAATATATAATATTACACAATCCCAAGCAGACACCTGACACGCTCTGTGGTAATCCGGGCAAGGCCGAGGAATATGTAAAAAAATACTTTGCTCACTTTTTTGTGTGTTTCTTAAGCACATTATCTTAGATACAAAATTAGTTGGAAATGATGATGATCAACTTTTAAATTTGCATCATTCATGAGTAGGTTTACGATTTGTGTATTTACATAACACAGGAAAACACCTTTCTAACCTCCTAGAATGTAAACTGTATGCTGTGTGACTTATTCACGGTTTTGTCTATTGCTAATCTATGTATATCTTCTATACTATAACTAGTGGACGACCCGCGATTTCATTCGCGTAGTTTAGTAGTACCTGCATCCCAAATTTCAAGCGTCTAACTTGAGCGGTTTAGATTTTACATACAAAAGTATTTTCCCGCTAACTCCCGTTCCCATGGTAATTTTCCAATAGTCTGTTGCACCTAAGCTTTAAGTGTACTAAGGTACCTGCATCCCAAATTTCAGCCGTCTACCTTGAGCGGTTTAGATTTTGCATACAAACGTTTTATCCCGTTAATTCTTGTTCCCGTGGGAGTTTCAGGAATTCCTTTCTTAGTGCACCCCTATGGTACCTAAGCTACGTCCGTTCCAAATTTGAAGTCCCTACGTTTAGCCGTTTGGGCTGTGCGTTGATATGTCAGTCAGTCATTCAGTCAGTCATTCAGTCAGCTTTTCCTTTTATATATTTAGATAAAACTGTTCGGGATCCAAATCTGCACATTGATTCTTTATACGAGAAAACCAGTGGATTATATCAAATTGCCGTTACAGAAGCCAAATTTCATTTTTTTTTTTTTAAATGTCAGTCTGTCTGTTCGTCCGCGAATCAAACGGCGGGACAAATTTGGTTGATATTTGGCACGTAGATAGAGACCTTATACACTGGAATAACATTTAGGATAATTTTAATCACGGAATTTATAATTCATATTAGTAAAAAAACGTTTGTCGGGTAAGCTAGTGTTAAATATGTATATTTTTATAGAAAAAGTAACCGATTACATCCAGTTGTATAGTACTCGTCACGCGTCCCTTCGATTTTTTAATGTTCTTTTTTATTTATCTGTTCTGATATCAAACCCCGGCTTCATTATCATGAGACCTCTTTTGATATATCTTCTTTCCAACAAAAAAATAATCATCAAAATCGTTTTATAAACGACGAAGTTATCCGCGTATAAGCAAAAATAAAGCATATATACGATTCTACTGAGAAAGACAAGGAGTCTTGAAGTCGCTTGAAATGAACAAAACACTGATAAGTTACACGTTGTATACACTTGGATTGTATTTCAGTTATTTATTGCATTAACATTTAATGCACAGTTTTATTAAATTGTTATTGAACCCGACACAAATGTAATAAATGTGCCTGAAAGCATTGCGACCGCAACTAAACTAACCTAACCTATTACTCGGCATTTCATAACCGACCAGGCAATCCGCCTAATAGTACAGAACAATGTCGCCTCCCGCTGTCTGTCCCTATGTATAATTAGATCTTTAAAACTACGGAACAGATTTTGATGAGATTTTCTTTAATAGAAAATTTAATAGATTGTTTTAGAGGAAGCTTTATATGTCTGGTATACATATTATTAGGCAGAGAAACACTGTTAACAATGTATATTTTAGTCTTGAATTATTCGTGGAAGTCCAAAGAAAGTTTGTACGTATACCAATTTTGTTTTAAATCGTTTGAAATTTGGGATGCAGGTACAACTAAACTACGCGAATGAAATCGCGGAGCGTCCACTAGTATGTTATAATTGCTTTAAGTATATTAACAAAATTAATAGATTTAGCGTCAAAACTAACATTCAGTGTAATAAGGGGTAAGATAATCAGTATGAGTCTTCAACTACAAGTTACTAGCTCATAGCTCTTAATACACGTAAATCTCCAAATCCCATAGTCGGCGAAATACAGCTCATGCATTCTACACACATCAAAAGAGTCTAGGGATCAAGAACATTTTTAGCTCTAAAAAATGTAGTTTATTTATTTAGATTGGATAGGATATTAATTGGATTGGATATGGATAGGCATGGGGAATTCCCCATGCCTGTATCAATGACTTATCACCACATTTTGAATAAATTATGAAGGAATTCAGTTTTTGTAAAATATATTCTTGATTGCAATCTTCTAAAATGTACTTGCTCACTAGACACTTTTCATGTGTGTATATTGACAAAATGAATAGGTTTACCGTCAAAACTAACATTCCGTATAATAATGGGTTAGATAATCAGTACAGCTACAAGTTGCTAACTCTTAATACACGTAACCACATCCCGTACACCAGATCCCATAGTCGGCGAAAGACATCTGATGCATTCTACACAATATATGTTACAAAAACTGAATCCATTCATAATTTATTCAAAATGTGGTTCATTCATCACGCATGGGGAATTAGGTAGGAGACCAATCTTCTGGATTGGTCATGGATTTGATTTGATTTAAATTTTTAGATTTATTTTTAGAGTTAAAAATGTTCTTGATCCCTAGACACTTTTGATGTGTGTATTTACATCCCCAGATCTGAATGGGACACCTCCAATACTGCCTACATTGTTAATGAGCACAGACCACCGCCGGCCACTCTCACCGGACGCTGAACAGCATTTTTTCTACCAGTTATGTATTACCGAACTTAAGCAATTCTCCTCTCGCGGAAGTAACAATAAAGATTGTTATTTCTTAAATTGCTTGCGTGAGAATACCACCTAAGGAAACGTTTCATCAGATTACACGCCTAATTTGACACTACGTTTCGCTATTTTTTAAGAAAGACTTACTTTATAGTATTTTTGTCGTTTTCCGTAATTAGGTACGTAAGTTGTGGTATGGCAATAGTCGATTATCCGTACTGGGAA
>SJJU01004694.1:0-24541 GCA_012932125.1 Conopomorpha cramerella
TCTATATAACAATACTAAGTACGGCAGTGTAAATTTTGCCATATATGGTGTGTAAAAAGCCGCGGCTGACTTGTTAATGAGTCCAGCCCAAGCCAAAACCCTCGAGCTTAATAGCTGCGAATTCTGCACAGAGGTTTTTCTTTTATGACGAGATCTCAAAATGTTCACTGTTGAAATAACTTTTAATATTATTGCTAACCTCTTAAAAGTAATCTTAGATTATACAACATACATGACTACATGGACCAATTGGGATGTCCTGGCGGAAAAAGTACTCGAAACCGGAGGTCATGTTGAAAAATGGTATGAATGTAAGGATTGTGAAGCGAAAGGGGGGCTATGTCAGGACCGTGACAAATGGAGATCTGTAGTCTCTGCCTACCCCTCTGGGAGACAGGCGTGAAGTGTATGTATGTATGTACATTGCTAAGAATTCTTTTCACAATAACAAAATATTGTGAAATATCGCGTTGTTGCAGTAAATGGGCGAATATCAGCACACAGCCCAAACGGCTAAACGTAAGAAAGGCAAGGACTAAACAAAACTACGCGAATGAAGTCGCGGGGTGTTCGCTAGTCGGTAATAAGTGTCCCTTTTGTATCCTTATTATCCTTGGCGTCGTCTATTACGGTGTATATTGGAAGATATACGGCCGGTAGGTATCATTTGATATGTTTCAGATATCTACTACGCAGATAATTTCTGTAGTCTGTCAAATACAAATGTTTATTGCGTTGCCCTGTTTATTTGCTGCGTGTACTGTCAAGTCATTTCATCTTTTTTTTTATATAAATTTCGATTTTTAGTATCCGGCCAACTGGACCACAGACGCTCGTTATTTTTTATAGATGAACAGTCAAAATTATGATAATCCTGCCATTTTAAAAAAGCTGGACGAGTTACTCTCCGTTCGTTGACTATACATAATATTATAAATTGCAGACATATAAGTACTTGATAGTGTCGTGACTAATCAACAACAATTTCAGTATAAAACTTTCCCAGGGATTCTTTCCAACCGAAATGCAGAACAAGTATTCCTCTCTATGGGATTAAAAAAGTCTTTCTATAAAGTTAGTGTACAAAATGAATCGCAGTTTAACTGGAACGCTGGCTTTAGAAGCCTTTTACTTGACATACATGCATAATTTATATTTTTATTTAGATTTTTTTAGGGACTTTCAAGAAATTCGTTCTTAACACGTTAGCGGACAAAATCTATTGTGTCTAATCTACTGTCCTTCAATGTGTTAACAGTTTGGTACATATAAATAAGGTTGTTGTAGCCTGTAAAATTAAGGGAACTTTATTTTGTTTTATTGTATCTATTATATTATATAAGTGTATTTCTTGTTGTCTGTCCTGAATAAATTAAATAAATATTACTACTGTGTACTATGGTAAGGTACTGTCATTTTACTGTCAGAAGTAAAGTCGACTCGGGCTTCGCACGGATAGTCACTGGATTTTGTACGGTATTTTTAAACTACATATTATTATAATTGTAATAGTAACTTAGTATGTCTGTTTGTCTGGATTTCACGGCAATCGGTTCAGTAGTACCGATTTAAATTATATTTGCTATATATACTATGTATTTTTTATGGAAAAGAAAGTTGTATATAACGTATAGTGGCATATTTGCCGGGTCAGCTAGTTGCTAGAATAACTAAACGGAAGATTTAATACGCTCATCTTGACTTAATATAGAATAACTAGTTTTAGTTGACCTGTAATATTTGTAAAAATAACAGGGTAAGGACGACTTACTTTAGATTAGTTTTCGTACGAGTCAGACATACGAACACATTAACTGTATCACAAAGATAAACGACAACGGTGTGGAATAACTTAGAATAACTGTTTGATTAGGATTAATATAACGCTCGCGTGCCCATTAGTCCGATATTATTATAACTAAAAAACTATATTTTTTAACTGTTTACGTAAAAAAGTTTTTTATTATATTTTTTAAATGTCACGTAATGAAACTCTCGCAAAAATGTCATAAACATAGCTGAAGCGGCGAGACGTATGCATCTCATAGTGGTAACGATCTCTTATAGTACAATTATATTCATTCTACTGACAAGACTTTCGACTAAACTTAGATGAATTTCTGAAGAGTCTTCAAGACACCTTAGCTAAAATACACTGTGCATTCTCAAAGCCGGGACAGAGGCTTTGCACCTTGCACACTCTGAATATTCAACTACCCTCTGTAACCTACTAGGTGCGCATATCCAGTTTATGCCTTAGCGTGCATGTACGTATCCCATAAGTGCTAAGCTGTCAGAATGCGGGGTTCGTAACAAAGTAGGAAAGGCAGGGCACCGACGCCGCCGCCGCCGACGCCAAATAGCCGCGCCGCGCCTGCGGGGGCAAACTTTGATACCCTTACCTACCCCCTGCCACCCTGGTACCTTACCCACCCACCAGGGGCTTAAAGGACGTCTTTGAGCACGAAGTTTGGCGGCGAAAACCCCAAAATTTAAGTTGCTAGCCTCCGATTACGGATGATATCTTTGGGATTTTGCACAGACGCCAACAGGGCGTCTCTAGACGTCGCCGCTATTCAATTGGTCCCCTTTTATTATTGTCATGAACGGATGCGAAAAGCTTTACATCGGTTCCGTATCTTACTGTCAAGGATTATCAATAACGGTTTGATTATATATGTTGGTTCTATACATGTTTATTTGTGAAGAGTACGTAAAAAATCTAATGTTAGTGAGAACGCTGTATGTTCAATACTTGCATAGTATTTGATTTCAGTATCACGGAAAATAGTGGACGTAGTTACACAGAAAGGACTCAATCCACAAAAAGTTACTTCGGAGATATTGAGCTTTAAAGTTGGATGCGCTATTGACCCGCCATACATGTGGATTGAGTCAGAGTTCATAAAAAATAGGTTGTAGTGAACTTTTTTGTGTAAATGTTCTTTTATATGTCTTAACTTGGCACCCTGGTATAGCTAACTCTATTTCGGGCAAATTGTGGATTGAGTCCTTTCTGTGTAACTACGTCCATTGTCTTACGTGCATTAAATTAGATTATTACCCGTGGTAGAATGGGACGCGAAATCGGAAAAGACCACTTTTACCATTTTTAAACGTAGAAACCAAATAAAACGTAATCATTTTTTAAAGAAAAAGACATCAACGAGTTACGCGTCTTTCTTGTCCGCCGGGCGAGGGCGGGTTCGATTTTACAACTACCTACCTACCAGGCGCCAGACCTGCATAAACACCAGGCGAATATAGAATAGAGGAGGTTGGACCGACCCCCAATAAGCAAAGTAACGCAAGAAGCATTACCGAGACGGGCAGCCGGATATTTCTTTTAGCTGTCCAAAGTACGCCCGGTCATAATGCCCCGGGGTGTGGGGGCAGATATAAAGATACACCCCACTTATCCGGCCCGGGTATGGTCCTTTTGCTTTTATGGGGGGTGTTGTATATAAAACCGAAATGCTGGTTTTAGCTCTCTAGATGTTACGAGTGAGCGTCGGCGGTCGTCGTCGCCGTACGTTACTACCAGGGTCGTATAATCCTCATATAAGTGACTTTATGACCTTGTGGTCAGTATGGTGACTTAAATACCTACATTGTTGGGGACTATGACTAATTAAATTTTGGTGCAAAGTTATATAGGGGTGAGGAAGTAGAGTTTAAATTAAATTATTCTTTGTGTATTACTTGTAGGTAGGTAATTTCTGAGCGTCAAGGTAAAGTTGCTGTTCTAGGTACGCGTATTTCGTGAACTTATATCTGTAGTCATTTTATGTCTAGTCTAGACTAAGCGACTTGGCAAATTGTTTGGAAATTACCTTCCTCTGCTAAATGTGCGTGGAAACAGAAAATAGCCGGGCCGTCGCCGCCGAATCAGGTCTGTAGGTAACTACCGAATTTTCCGCTGACATAGTACGTAAGAGTGACAGGGTGACATAAGCTTATAAGAGGTAACTATAGTAATAACTGTTGTTTCGTTATCCGGGTGTATGGGGTGTGGTAAGAAGAAGGGGTCATTCGTAGGGGGGAAGCCGTATAAAAACGACAATTCCCTCTAAACGCACGGGGTGCGCCCGGCCCGTCGCGCCCTCTACTAATTAACTACTACAGCGGTTATGTCATCCTAGTACCCTGGTTGCTGGGTGTGTGTGTGTGTGTTTTTTTTTCGCCCCGCTTCTGTAGTCCTAGTTAGCTTTTGATTCTCTGATAAGGAAACCTACTGAATTTTCGCCGAGGGAAACAGTCACAGCCACTCGACTTGATTTTCGTTCAACTTTTTATATGTTTTGTATAAACATAACTCGCCGAAAATACGTATCCTTAAGTTACCTACAATTCGCAGCTATTTAGCGACACTGATTTGACTAATTATATATATCTCTCATTCTGATTTTTTGCAACCATAAGTATATAATAATATTACGAATGATAATATGCCATTACAAGGCCTAGTCTGTCTAAAACCCCTGTCAGGCTAGAAATGACCTACGAGACGTCTACACCGCTTCTCTCCACCCTTCTAGGAATAATTATTAGGGTCGTGATATATTATTCGTTGTACAGTATCGACATTACAGGCCCATTTACACGGCTCCATTTTCATGTACGCTTAAGAGCAATAACTGAAAGCGGACAACTATGGGCGAAATTTTCTTTGTACAATTATATACATTTAACACGGTGTAAGGAAGCTTCAATATGATTGTTTTCTAGAGGAAAGAAAATTAAGCAAATGTGTCTTAACTCGTAGCTGGAGTGAACCAAATATGTTCTTTAATTTGACAACAAATAAACCAAACTTGTGTCAAAGAGAGACAGATCTTTGCCACAATAGCACATTTGGGACCAAGGGAGCGTTTACCAATGCCAAGAATTTCTACGTTTATAATTTTAATATATAGTATAAAACAAAGTCGCTTCCCGCTGTCTGTCCTTATGCATGTTTAGATCTTTAAACTATGCAATGGATTTTGAAACAAATTATTGTAATTCATGAGGAAGGTTTATATGTATAATACAGTGTAGACACATAGAACTCCTGGAAAGACGGGGCAGGTCGCTAGTAACGGATTATAAAATCATCCTGAGGAAAGGTATTATGTTGGTCAAGATGATAGTCGTCTGCAAAGATTGAAAAATATAAATTCTTTCGAAAACATACTTGACAGTGAGTTAATATAATCCTTTTATGTAATAGCTAACTGGAGTAAGCAATTTCAATTTATCGATAGGAGAGTCTTAGAAGACTAAAAACAATATATTGCAATCCAAAACTGACGTTTACAATAAAATGAGACAATCATATGAAAAACATGTAGGAGTGAAAGAGTAAGAGGTTCTCGATTCCTCATTGCATAGCAGGGTATAGTCGGATCCTAGCTGTAATTTGTTTAGTAAAAGTGACAGTTTGGATCCAGAAGTGCATCAAATTCTATACATTTTGGTGGAAAAGAGAGATTAAGGTGCTACGCTTTGAAGTTTAGTTTGTTTTGGCTGAGTTTTCCAGGTTTTGATGAAATTTTGCAGTATTTTGTTATGAGTCAATGTTCACTATGTTTAACTAAAGTCACTAAGTAACTATTTGCCATTACGATGTTCCGCGGCTCAGTTAGTTTAAAAAAAGAGGTAGTATTTTTTTCTTAAAATAACGTGACACTTTGTCTACACAAATAGGTGTATAATCTAGCGTACCGTCCCTACAAAGTATGGGTCACTGCCTAAGATCTACATAGATGACCCGCAGTGCACTTTGACATATGTATATTACAACAGCAGGTGTGTGCCACGCCTAATTGTAGAGATATGGACTGAAGGGTGATTGTAGGGTGACCATGATGGTTGTGTGATGATTATATTATTTGAGACATTTTTTACCACAGTCACTGTGATATTAGATTTTATTGCATTCGGAAAGTTCTAAATACGGCTGAAGATGAGTGACAATGTATTTTTAGAGAATTATAGACAGACTTTATAGAAGTACCACAAGGAAATTATGTGAGTTTATTGTGCATGTTTTATTTTTAATAATCGCCACGTTTGAAAGGCGGGTTGGCGATCGCAGTGGTGTCGTGGTTTAACTCACAGTGAGCGCCTCTTACGAACCCACGACGGGAAAAGCTGGGCTGGGGTGGTGTCCACAGTCGCATAGTTAGAACAAAACGACCCAATACGAAAAACACGCCGATTTTCTGATTTTAAATTTTTGTATCTATTATGTTAAGGGTTTTTCAAGATTGTTTGATGTTATTTACAAATCCAAACGGGTTGAGTCTACTTTCATAGTGCGAACCGCCAGGATGTGGAATGACTTGCCGGAGTTTGTGTTTCCTGCGCAGTACAGTCTGAAGGTCTTCAAGTCACTGGGGTGAATAGGTACCTAATGAACAAGTGTGCTCCATCGTAGACCACATCGCTGCTTAACATCAGGCAGGATGGTCAAACGCTTGTTCATAGTGATAAAGAAAAAAAAATCATAAAATGACACATTTTGTTTTGTGTGTGTCACTTTTGTTCTAACTGTGCGATGTATTCTACTCGCCGCCGCCGTCACCACACCACATAGATTCCACCAGACTCCATAGTACCTATCACTCCATAGATTCTTTCTGGTTTTTGTG
Source organism: Conopomorpha cramerella (assembly GCA_012932125.1). Taxonomy (NCBI): domain Eukaryota; kingdom Metazoa; phylum Arthropoda; class Insecta; order Lepidoptera; family Gracillariidae; genus Conopomorpha; species Conopomorpha cramerella. The sequence goes on from SJJU01004694.1 coordinate 6,636, forward strand.
TTCGTCATGTAAAAGCTAATAGGTTATGAAAGAAATAAGATATGTTTTTTTTATGGTGTATTTTGTATCGGAAAAATTTAACAGAAAAGGAAAAATGACAAACACAATGTCAAAAAGACATGTTCACAAAATGAATGACATTAAAATGACAGGCTGATATTAGAAAATATAAAAGAGTATAAAACATAGTTTTAACACGTCACTATTTTATTGTTTACTAGTGGACCCGATGGACGTTTTTATGTCTTAACTATTAATACGAATATAAAAAAGTATAACCTCCACGGTGGCCTGTGTCCAGCAGTGGATGTCACTTTATTAAATTTTCTCTACTTACAAACCTTCTCTGGACTTCCACGAATAATTCAAGAGGAAAATTAGCCAAATCGGTAAAGGCATTGTTGAGTTATAATAATACAACGAAAAGTGGCAAGTTTGTTCCCAATGAACTCTTCACCAAGGCTACCGATATTCACAAAAGTTGGCATTTATATGTAATTTCGTCTATTTGAGATATCCACTGCTGGGCACAGGCCACCCTGGATGTTATACAAATTTTATATTCATATTAATAGTTAAGACAGGACAACGTCTGTCGAGTCCACTAGTATATATATATATAGCTTTAAATCTTACTCCAAGTCACCGACAAAATCCCGTTTGAATTCCAATATTATATGCCTCCAGCACTATAGAGGGTGTACCTAAATCACCTCTATCTATAGACGGTGTGGCAGCGTCGGCGGCGGCGTGCGTCTATACTGGAGCAGGCTATACAGGGTGCGTTCGACGTCTTGGCGTGTTTGCCACGCGTGGGTGAGCCTCCGTGCACGAATCTTGTCATAATCTTGCCCCGGCGCACATGAGGGTTGAGATGCGTCTCAAGATATGTCTTCGTCTTAAGATTAGGTTTTTTATATATATATATAGCCAGTGACGTGCACTGGCTTTTATGACAAGGTAGGCAGTAATCCCCAAGGATTGACAACTTTGGTAACTTGTCTTTACGAAATATAGATACCTATCTACTCACCCACAAAACACAGGACCTTCGTTAGCCTATGTCGTGACTACAACAAAAGAAGATCTAGCAACAACTCTATTATTAGGTCGGGTAACCAAGATACTAAGGTAGGCAGTGTCTTTTTGCCTATATGGTGTGCACGCCCGCCACTGTATATAGCTGATGTTGGTATTAACGTTAGTGTTATATCATTGTACACGTTGCGATCCTAAGGTTTCCCAGAGGTGCAGAGGGTCTTGACAAGGCCAGTCTAAGTCTGTTCAGCAACGGTCCTGGCTTCGCTTCAACTTTCCTTATAGATAGCTAGCTAGCTAACTAGCTAACCCGGCAAACGTTTTTTTCAGCAGTGTTCCTCTGAAATTATATGCAAGTATTATACAAGAATCACTCTGTCTAACAATGAAAACCGCATGAAAATCTGTTGCGTAGTTTTAAAGATATAAGCATACATAGACAGCGGGAGGCGACTTTGTTTTATAATATGTAATGATGATTATTATAAAATACCTTTATTCTTTATATTTATTATAAGGCGTATGAATCCTCTAACGGTGATGGGCTCACCCCCTGTCACGTTGGGTTAAATACGCGCGCGTGAACCGTGGGCATTTTGCTTATTAAGCAAGTGCCTCTGCCTACTCCGCTTTGGGATTAAAAGGCGTGCAGTGTATTTTTTTTATTAAATACTCCTTATCTACCTAAAATATCATTGCCATTTATTTTCTTTAGAATCAACCTGATCATATTATATGAATTAATAAAACAAATATTTCCCAAACGACACACCATGTTGTTTATTCCATTTACACAGTTACAATCAGTGAAAGTACTACGAAACAAATCACTAAGTAATTTTGATGGCTTGACAGAGAATCTCTAAAGAAAACTGCATGAAAATCCTCTGCGTAGTTTTAAAGATTCATAGGGGCAGACAGTGTGAGGTGACTTTGTTTTATACTATGTATTGGTTACACGGCATTTTTCAGTTCAGTATAACCTCTTCAAAGGCCTATGTCCAGCAGTGGACAAATATGGGCTGAAGATGATGATGATATGGTATAACCGGTTCCAGTAGACCCGTAATAAAGTTTGTATACGTGGGCCAATCGGCAACTTCTATGAATCATTAAATCTTTAACGCGATTTCAAAATTCAAACAGCGGTAGTTTTTCTTTTAAATAATTGTTTTTTTTTCAAATTACAAGTGGCCAGTGTCTTGTATATTAGAAACTTTCTTGCAAAATTGTCTGATAGGCCGGGTAAGTGATTAAAAAGTATTCAAAATCTTAGTGCTGTTTTTTGTTATTTGTCTTCAAGTCGTTCTTTCAACTGCAGGGATATATTGAAAAAAAAAAACAGCGAACACACTGCCCGTTCACACATCCAAACAATATTTAGTCATGCGAAAAACATAATATAAACAATAACTACACACATTGGTACCAGCATTTTAATCTCGTGTGCGATATTTCGGGCCGAGCCTACAACACAGACACAGTTATTCCCTCCTGGCTCGATATATAAACGTATATGTATATAGAACGTACAAACACATAAAGCTGTCTATGTGTTGACGTGCCTGCGTATGTAATAGTGTAGGTACATAGAATGTACCGACGGAATCGCGTATGTGTGCGTGCCATAATTATAATTAAGACGTCACATACACATTATGATGTGCATAAACATAGAGTACGCGTGTATATGTTAGTAGGTAATCACAATTAATCAAGATGCTTGGTTGCCCTTAAATTGCGTATAATTAGATAATAATATCGCGGTGATGAGTTCTGTGATCGTTTTTGAGGGCTCCTCGTTGTTCATGTTTTCCGGGTGATGATGAGTCTGTGCGATATTCTGAGCTGATTCACTGATACTTCAAGAGAGATATCTCGATAAGAAATTACGTGCACTGTATATGTCACCGAAGTAAGAATAGTTGACTCATTTTGGGAAGCTTTCGGCATGTGAAAGGTCCATCTCGTCGATGTGGGCCATTACTTTGATCGTTGCAATAATCTCGAAATATGAAAACGACGAAAAAGAAGGGGCCACAGTTGAGAATTTTCACAAATGTTCGCACGGGGTAGGAGGTAGGTTGCCGCGATTCTTTGTTCGCCGTCCATCACTGCGTGCGTGATCGATAAATTACCGATGCATATTTTGTTCCAATCGTTTGTCCCCCATTCGGGGGGCATGTGCGTGTGTTTGGAGTGTCATTGATGCATTTCGGTGCCGCGGCTGGGGGCAGGGGGCCGCGGTGGGCCGCCAGCACTGGGCTCCGCGCCGCTCTGTAACACCACACCACACCACACACCGGCCGGCCGGCAGTTCCCTCGCTCAGTATTCCAATAGACGCCTGAGCGAACGCACGCCGCTCCCGCGAGCGCCAACTTTGCCGCGCGACATTACCAAATTCGAAAACACGAGCTGACAGTTTCACGGTGTGTACTAAAAAGGTTGCCAGCCGTTCTCCAGTGCTGATAAAGTGTTATAACGCGCGTGTTCGCATTTTGAAATTGTATTTCTTCTTTTTTTTTTCTTGTCACTTATGTTTCTTTGCAAAAAGTTTTTACCGAAGAGGTTTCGCAGAGCTGGAATGGGCATGAGTGCTGATGATTAAGTCCTTGGCAAGTGTTGAAAAAAGAAATAATTGCAATTAGTCTATTGACGTTATTGTTCGTGTCTACTAAGTTCCCTTTGTCACGACAATCAGAAGGCAAGGTATTGTTTGAATGATAATAACTTTGATGATGTTTCTGGTAGCCGATAGTGGCTAGAATCTTATTGGTTTATTGCTTTTTGTTTTTATTAATCATTATGATACAATAGACGTAATTTGAATGATAGAAAATCACGATGAGGTCAAAACAATCGATAATTACTGTTATGTACTTAAAACAATAAAACTCCTTTCATAATTGATCAACTTTGATTTGAAGTTATAAAAAAATAAGCACATTTTATAATAGATATGCATATTTAAGTGCAATTTACGTACACTCTGCGGGAAATCGCGCTCAAAGTGTGTCGCATAGTGCGCTAATCAGCCACGTAGAGTTTCAGTTATGGCCTCAAAAGTAGTTTAAAACCAATTTCGGTGTGCGAGCGTCCACGTCGAATCAATCAAACCTTAAGTACGTATCGATGTACACTGTACCAACAACTCACGATCTCTCCACTCAAAGGAAATACACAAATAGCGGGATCTACGTAGATACCTATTTGTATAATTTAAAGTGTCCGAATGCCTTCACGGTGCAAGCTACACTGTTACTGATAACAACTGCAAGGGAGTTATGTTGCCCTAGTAAGGATATCAGAAGAACTATAAAAGAATTACTTTACAGTTTTCTGAAATACGAGAGGAGCTTGTGAAGTAAATAAATGAATGCCTTTGTATCAACAATGTACAGTCAGGATTAGTCAATTACTGACCTGCAAAAGTTACTTAAATATGAATATTTGTGAAGTTTCCTATCCAGTTTCTTGCTTTTTAGTTGTGTCACTACTTTTTTTGTAATATTGAAGGGATACTAAAGTGTTTGTCGAAAACATGACGTAGGTAGCTAGTTATCTTTATTTAACAGACTGTGATATTAAAAAATATCAGCACATTCTGGTCTAAAATTTACATTGTTCCGTGGAAATTGAAGTGATTCTTTGTACAGTATGTCCATGCACAATGCAAAACGCAGTCTCTCCACAATCGCAAAAGGATGTGAACAAGTAGACCGATTGGTGGAAGAAATATTGCATCCTTCTACTCCGCGAACTCGTGGAGGCTTATTATAGTTTTTTAACCCGTTTCGCGTCGTCATCGAGAACAAACGGTGGCACTTGCAATTGTCCCCTAATTAGGATGATCTCTGCAATCAACGTTATTGCAAAGAGGAAAAAAAGTTAACCCTACTACAGCGCTGCCGGTCATTCTGAGAAGCCGTTATTTTATAAAGCGTGGAGCACACAGGCTTCCAGCTAGAATACTCTAGTCTAGTGGCCCGTCCACACTTGACGCTGTTGAGAGATTGGCTTATGTTTGCCTGGTACATATAGATGTTAAACTGCGATGGCTCCCCGCTATGTTGTATGCTTTTTGTGGAATAGATAAGAAAGATGAAAAGCAGAAAGCTGGTATAAAATAACAGAATGGAAGTTTTTGCGTAACACATACATAACACATGTCTATATCATTAAAATATAAAGTTCTGAGTTCAGACTACCTATGAACTGTATTATTATTCTGAGGTACTACGATTGTAGAGATTTGTGGTATGTGAAATCGCAAGTCGGAATTTCGTTTTGGGAACTAATTTAAAATTGATATTTCTAAATCCATACTATCTAGTAGTCATTAACAAACGCTAACTAGAATACAGATGGTGCCTTCAGAGTTGCAAGTCTGTAAAATTCCAGTACACGGCAGTTTTTGTTACAAAAAATGTGTAATGAAATAAACAAAAGCAGTATTTCTGCAAAAATACTATTATTAAAGGAATAAAAGCAGTGAAAGATTAAAAACAAAATCATCTTTCAATCCCAAAGCATGGTAGACAGTTGCACTTACTAAGGAAATGCCCACGGTTCACTAAGCGTATTTAAACCATAAAAATATTATTATTGAAATATGTTATACCCTTACAGGATTCATGTACCTTACTATAATAAGGACATTGTTACAACATAAATGAAATAGGTAAAACATGAATGAATGAAATAGCAGACTTTTCCGCCAGTACTGTCGCTCATATGTACTAAGCTTTACCGTTAATGAGCGAGGCCGCGCGCCCGCCTCCCAGAAATTATGGTGGGCCTATAAAAACGTGGTGGGTCGCGGGAGTCGCTGAAATTGCTGACGACCAACTCTACGGGTAGTTATAACTGTCGTGAACCGCCGCTCATAAGGCGATGCTTCCATACGACCGGCTGCTTCTTGTGTGATGGAAATTATTAGACGCGGAGAGAGCATGAAAATTACAAAAAGTTTAAATTTTAAAATTAGATTTCACTGGTACGATACTGAATAGGCACTTAAGCAATGTATTGTACACCTACCTATATCTCTTCTTAACATAAGGCAGGATGGTGGATGCGAAACAAAACAGAAATATCACCGTTATAGATTTTTAATGTCTCGTTCCCCGGTAATAGAATTGGAAGACAATTGAATAAAAACAATATTGGATCGAATTATCAAATCTCCTAGTTGTATGAAGTCGACTAAAGACTATTCTTACGGCTAAGTAGGTAATAAGAAAAAAACAGTCATCCGTCCCTATGATTTTCTATTTCCCCTCTATTTATCGGGTCTGTCATCATCAAACCCATCCTTATCATTAGACCACCATCTTCGTTTCAATAAAAAAAAATCATCGAAATCGGTTCATAAACGACGAAGTTATCGGCGAGCAAACATAGAAAAAAACATATATACGGTCGAATTGAGAAAGACTCCTTTTTTGAAGTCGCTAAAAAGATCAATTAACTAAAAACAAATAAGGTATGTATAATCAAAATTATATTTTATAGAAAATGCAATTACATAAAACCACACAAAGTTTTCATTGAACATTTAACTTAAAACGTGTTTCTTTCAAGGCCTTCTTGTCATGCTCGGATGATGCGTTGACCTAAAACCTGTAAATAATCGGTCAAGTGCGATTTTAAATTGCACTAATATGGTTCCGTAGTGATACGAAACTAGATTCTGAAAAATTACAATATACACCAGTGAGCAAACATTCCGGATCACTTATGAAATGCAATCAAGAAGAGCTATCTGAGTACAATACAATAAATAAATAAATATCATTTTTACACACGGTCACCTGACCCCAAACTAGGATACCCTGTACTATGGGTGCCAGAGATTGATACACTTACATAAATACTTTTTAAATACATACATAGATAAATAAAGCATCCAGACGCACACAACCAATGCCTCAGATCATTACTAAACTTCTGACCACTAGTCCATGCCGGCCGTCGGTTTTAATATGATAAAATAGCTTATAAAAAACACATATCATATGACCCGGATTTTTTGCTCACGAGTGTACTAGTTATGCTGTGTGTAAAATGCTTACACTAGCTGTAGTGTACTCACGTTTTGTTAAGTTCCCGCGGTAATCTCAGAATTAAATACGGCTTGTGTGTTTAATTCTGTGTACATACCTAGATTTCTAACTGAAAAATATTTTTTCTAATCTGTTAAGTACTTTTAAAGTTTATTCGCTACATAAGCAATACATATTTATATTAGGTACAGAAGATTATATAAGTATTTTACAAAATAAACATCATGGCTAAAATGTTTTTTAGTAAATTATAGTTTTTTAGGAATATGCATACTTAAAAACAATCCCGCCCGAAAACTGATTGACAAGTACCGACGCATCCCTAAAAACCAGTTCGCAATTTGTTTTCTATTTCTAAGGGAGAGTTTGGGGTAACAATTGCATAGGGAATAATGTAGGGTCTTACAAATCACTGACCGACTACTGCTTTAGTAAATAAAGGGTGCAGCGTGCTTCCATGCAAGTATTGATTGAGATAGTTTTTCGTAAGTTGACGACAAATATTGAAGCTTTTATTTTAATGAATAGCCCTTTTGTAATTTCTTTTTTGAAGGAATATTGATACTTTTTGTTTCAGTATGGAAGTGTTAAATACATGTCGCGCCAGTTTCTGCGAAGGGTAGGCAGATATCATGACTCGCTATGTGTCACGTTATTGGAATATTAATAATTTATTTTATTCACACACCAAAAATTAACTAAAGGATCATCATCAGCCAAAAAAACGTCCACTGTTGAACGAGGGCCTCCCCTAATTATTTCCGTAATTTGGGGTGAAATGCCAATAATCGCCACGTTTGGCAGGCAGGTTGGCGATCGCAGTGCTGTTGTGTGGTTTAACTCACAGAGAGCGCTGCTGCCCGTTCTCTGGAGAGCTGCCTCGATCCTCTTACGTTTTAACTAAGAGAAACAAAGTCCCTGAAAATTCCCCATAAATAATAATAAATAAATCCCGGAAAATTTCTGCACACGGTCACCTGACCCCAAACTAGGATACCCACAGTACAGGGTACCAAAGACTGATATATTTAAACTTCTAACTACTTTTTAATAAATAGCGCAGCTCAAGGTGTGTGAATTCTATAACGGCGATGGGCTCACCCCCCGTCACGTTGGGTTAAATGCGCTTATTCAACCGTGGGCATTTGCTTAGCAATTGCCTCTGCCTACCCCGCTTTGGGATTAAAAGGCGTGAATTTGTTTTTTCTTATTCACATATAGTTCGTGTCCAATTTGATGGAAGCTTATTGTCTGACTCTTTCGCAGACACAGCCTGTTCTTTCCCCTATCTAAATTCATGGAACACTAGCCAATACCTCTCGGGGCACTTAAGATAAGTACTTAGGTACCTACCCAGAAACACAGGTCACTGACCTTACACAACATATCGATTGCCTACTACCCTCATGAAGGGTGGTCAAGCGGAGATATATCCTTCTAGGAACTATTGTATACTGAGCCTTATTATGTATGGAGAGGTTAAGTGATTCCGGTTCAATATTTGTCCCTTGTTGGAGCACTGCCCCTAGCTATTACATCTGTAGGTACTTGTCCAAGATACAAACTAACCCCTCAAAGGGGTTTACTCTGGTTACCTATATTGAAATTCGTGCGGATACATATTATGGTAAAAGGCTACCTAAGTACCTAATGTGTGAAATTATATAGTTGGAATTTATTAAATAATTACAATTCAATGCGCTCCTAGTCAGCTGGATCAATCTTCGATCGTAAATTATCATGAAAGTTTTTTTATCACTACGAACAAGCGTTTGTTACCACCATCCTGCCTGATGCTAAGCAGCGATGTGGTCTACGACGGAGCACACTTGTACATTAGGTACCTATTCAGTTCAGCAACACTGGGCGCGGACACCTGGTGGCTGGGTAACACCTTAATATCTTCAAGTATTTACATGCTTCGGAAGGCACATTAAACTATATTCACCGCTTAATATCTCGAAAGACAAGCTCACCACCATCCAAACCCTATCTGCCTCTCGGCGTACGGGCCATTCTCTGAAGGCTTAGCACGCGCGTCAGGTAAGTCGCGACAAAAAATAAATACACTTGGATTGTCACATTTTCTGCGATTTCGCTTAGGATTTCAGCTAATCCCAATGTCTTGTCATTTGTTTCTTGGAGATCTTTGATTGCTAGGGGAGCTGGAGATATTCTCGTTTTCTACTTGCTTTTTTGTCTCTTTTCAACTCGTACTACTCTACTCTGTCGACAGTAGATGTTAAGCCGTAAGGCCTTTGGGTGGCATAGAAATATTTTGTTGACCACTTGCTTGACACTGGTTTTCGTCGTTGAGGTTCAGGGATCCGACGGCCTACGCCCCGGTAATGGCCTCATAAGCCAAAGTAAATAAATAAATCCTGGATCCTTCCGTGCAAACGGCTTGGGTAACCGGGACAAACGATAGCCAGAAAGATTTGATACCCCCGCGCTTTAAGTACTGGGAAAGCATAGAGGCTTAGATGTATGCATATCAATTATATACATCACAAGTGGACCCGACAGGCGTTGTCGTATCTAAAATTTTCATATGAATTTTGAGTAAGTATAATTTCTCGTGCAACTTTGTATTCCGTGTACCTTCTTCTGATTTCATTAAGCATAACAAAAAAAGAATTAGAATAATTGATCCAGCAGTTATCGAGTTTTGAGCTTAGCAACATTTAGCGATTCATTTATTATATTAAACATGAATCCATCATGCTCTCACGCATCCCAAATTAAAGAGACAACGCTTATGAATAACTCTTTCTCATGCCCATTTTATATGCAGCGTGTAGACTGGTAGGTGGTTGCTGTCTATTTCTGGCACGAACTAAAGTTATAATTGACAAAGGGTAACAACAACGAGAATGGACTATAATCGGTCACCATTTTAATGTCAACCCGTAAGAAACATCTCCAAAGAGCGACCATATAAAACTCTACGTTTCTTTAATTGAAAGGAAGTTATTGTATGTAGGTACTATAAATAAAAACTCGGTTGTTGTATGTACCTACTACCTACTGCTTTCATCGGGTTTCTGAATACTTTCTCCTTCAAGACTGACCTTTGACTTTTGAAGTAGTCTATTCTGGAACAAACGTAGGTAGGTATTTACCTATAGTAATTTATGGGTCGGGTGTTGATGTTGGTGTTCTCATTGGTGAACATTTGCTATTGCAAATTTTAAAAATCATTCGAGATCTTGTAGCCAAAATTTAGACCTGAATAAGATGATTAATACTGAATTTTTATATTTGTTTTTGCTTAAAAAAAATTAAGTCAATATTAAACAGGCAAACTAAAATAATCGATTATCAGCTAAAGTCAGACCGATAGATTATTTTAGTAGTAGGTAGTTAGTAAAATGTACAGTAACGGCATTGAACAACTTGACTTAAGAAACATCTCTTAAACTTTTTCGTAACACAGTTCACTTTTTGGGTTAATTCTTAACTAAGCGTATCTATCGCTGCTTAACATCACGCAGGGTGGTGGTCAAACGCTTGTACAAAGTGATAAAAAAGCGTAGGCGGTAATCCTATATACCATACTTTCGTACTTGTAAGCGACTTCAAAAAGGATTTTTTATGTTTGATCGCGGATAACTAGGTAATTTGATTTTTTTTTTTGTTGGAATGTAAATATTTCAAAGATTGTCCCATGATAAGGAAATCAGGGTTTGGTATTGATTGATTGGGCAGACCAGATAAATCGAAGGGAACTCTAAAAATCGGGTACCTTTTATTTGATCGGTTCTTTCTGATCGCAAATTTAGTAGAAATGTTTTCCTGCACCGTATCAGCGCAGCGTACACGGGCTCTATAAAGGAGACACTCAAATTGATAACTCACTCACACGCCTAGAAGCCGTAGGCGACTATAGGGTGGATAAACTATAATAATGTTGAAGATAGATAATAAACCGAATGACTGTCCGTTACTACTGAGGGAAGATAGAATTTCCGATTCTAGATGGCAGGTGCTAGGCAACTTGCCAGCCGGGCAATTCTCGTCTACGGTTGGTAGTAAGTTAGTATCAACTTGGTACTAAAATCGCATGTCACTGTCACTCAATATAGAACAGGATAGTGGAAGCATAATATATTAAGTCATACGGATACAAGTGTGCTCCATCGTAGACCACATCGCTGCTTAACATCAAGCAGGATGGTGGTCAAACGCTTGTTCATAATGATTAAAAAAAAAAGAAAGGAACTAGGGACATTTTACATATGGTCAAATGCCTCTAAACTAGGATAACATAAGTTTACGGTAACTACTAACAAGAAAATTTGTGGATGAGTTTAAAAGATGAGATATCAGAATTTCTGGAACGCATGCACATACATACTTACACAAGGCTTTTGTAATAAACTTGAGTTCTTTTGCAGTTGTATCTCACTCATTTCCTAAGTCACACACACTAAGCACCTTTTGTCTGCCTCTTTTCCACCAAAATGGGTCTAATTACACCCTGTTACGCAGTAAGGGATAGAAAGTTCTGTCGCTTACTCATTTACTCCTACATGTTTTGGATTAGAAGTATTTTTTTAACTCATTGAACAAACGTTTGTCCTCCTCAAGTCTAAGTGTTTTTGGTCTGAGGTATAGGGATATATATATAGGGAATTATCATCATCATCATCATCAGCCCATACCTGTCCACTGCTGGACATAGGCCTCTCCAATTGCACGCCACTGTGATCTGTTTTCGGCTTCTGTTTTCGGTTTTCGGCCAGGGAATTATAGAAATACAAAATTACAGGCTCTGAAGTAGGTTTAATACGAAGGCAAATTTACTGAACATCGACGTATTTAAGATGTTGTTACTTATTTAGTTTATTTTATTTCTTTAGTTATTTAGTTTTTTTTCATATGTTTTTATGGCTAACTTTAAGATGAAACTGTTTTATTTCAATCTTTTCTGCACAAACTACCCTGTCAAAAAGTTCACCGAGAGGATAAGTAGATAGAAAGACTTCTCTAAAAGGTCAAATATAAATCAGAGACTGGACATCTGGGCTGCTTTCAATGTTGGAAGGGTCAAATGCAAGTACATAAGTGGTTTAAGAGAAACATATTTGTTCGCTTACCCTTTTATGAATATGTACATTTCTAAGAGGCTTTAAGACTTTGTGAGTGGTCTTCATGTAGAAATTGTCTGGAATTATTTATTTAGATAAAAAATATAGTAATTGTAGTATAGTTTGTTCTAAATTCCATTTAATACAAAAAAGTGAAACAAATTTCATACACGTGGTTTAATAACTTCTGCACATTATTATTTCGGGGTTTAGGTAAATAATACCAACTTTAACGTCGTGTTTATTTTGTCCTGTGAACAGTTAAGGATCTATAACAACTAGAGCATAACTTTTCAGGTTTTTCAAAGTCATTTAAAACAACCGGAAGTCTTACGCTTCGGCCATCCTAGGCCATGCCTTAATGCAAGATTTCAATCCTCTAGTTTCAAAGGTTTCGTCTAGGTCATCGCCATAATAAGTGCATTCCAGTGAATAAGTGGTACATGCTAGGTCAGATTTTATACGCGTAATTCCCATTACACGTGCTGGTTTGACTTTATCAAGGCAACCTTAGAAAATACTCTTCTAATGAAGCTAATTCAGTGTTTTTTTTGCGAAAGAAGTTCTTTCATTGGCTAGTTTACCTACTCTTTCGAGACACGAGTTCATTGTTTCCGTTTTGTAAATTCACTGGTTTTGAATAATTATAAAAAAGCGATTATGCACTAAGATACATAGGTACTAGGTTCATTATACTATTTATTGCATCTTCAATAACACCAATTTCAATAATGCGAACACTTGCGAAATTTACAACGAACGAAAAGCTAATGTCACAATCTTACAGGAAAACCGTACACTTAAACAAAAATGGCAACGATAGAATAAACAATAAAAAAAAATTCAACGGACCTCCATAAGACCAAAGACAAAGTGCTGTGCTCAACCAAAATAGAAGAGAAAATCTAGGATGGCTGCGAAGCGCAAAGCAGGGGCCTTGCTCCAGCATGTTCTGCCAAAGGTAAATGAAATTCATTTTTTATCCTACCACCTGCATCCTTGCCTTGCATGACAACCTACCCACCATCCTAGAGGGATCTTCCACCGCGTCTCACAAACTAAACACACAAAGATCCCGCTAAACTAGCTTCAAGAAACCGTAAACCAGAAAAACACGAGCCGAATAGTCAGAAATAGAACAAGTAATCGTAGTTCAAGTTGAAGTGGACTAGATAAACGTGCCAAGGCTGAGAAACGCAGCGATGGCACTTTATAAAACCGGCCGGCCGGTCGGTTGAGGAGCAAAAATTGCATAATTAAGGAAATATGTGCTGTGCTGTGCGGGCAAGGGAACGTTTTTATTTTTTAAAACCAAGCGGTTCTTTAAAAAAAAAAAACGCGGTTTCTTCTTGCTCGGCGAAATAGGATATCGTGTTTTCCAAAATGGCGGCGAAATTGGCGCGAAACGGAGCCAAAGCGCACCAAAGTCACTGCCTCGGCTCGCCTTGCAATCGGCACGGGTCGAATGACAGGCGTCTTGTGGCTGCGGACCTATTGTGGACATTCCCGGCTTAGGCTCTTGCAGAAAACGGGGTCTGCATTCTCAGATATCTATAAAAACTTTCAGCAATAAGCGGAAATATGAAGAAAGAGTACAGTAATTAAGTAGCTTTGTGCTTCTTTCTTACTAGGAATCGTTTATTTTAAGTTTCCAAATTATTATTTCTGCACTTTGAGCGGTACCTATAATAAATTATCCTGAAGGTATAGCATACGCACATAATGTTACTTGTAATTTCTGCTTTAGATATCACAATAACTAATGCAACAGCATCGTATCATATCCACACTAAGCCTTCTCGCAACTGACCAATGAGGCGCCTAGCGACCTTGCATGTCGCGCTCCTATAACTAGCTCTACCTACTGGCTACGTATACCCCACCCTGTTTCCATGCCACCAATTTACTGTGACCTATCCTTCAATGCAATTGATCAGCTACCAAAATAAATTTTGTTTCACTGAATCGTACACTTTGACATGTCCAGTTGGTTTCTGATTATCATTGCGCGATGCATTGTCGACATAGCCTGAACGTCCTATTGGTATTGTTTTTAAGATATTGAGTGTCAGTTTATAATAGTTTTGTGTATTTGGTTGTGTCATTCCTAAACCCAGTTAGGTATAATGCCGGTTACCTAAGACGTGTTTGCTTGTCCTTAGCTGAGTTCGCGTATATAGACCTAGTTGGTACACTTTTGGTCTCGGTTAGATAAACATCGTCCATATGAAATTGAACTGCAGTTGTCAGTTCTTCACCTGCTTCTTTCAGGTCATTTTAAATTGGCACTATTATATTTCGTAGAATGCAATCGCAGAATGAAGTAGCCACAGGTCTCTGTCATCGAATGTGGTGAACAAAACTAAATTTATATTAGGTACTAGTTGACCCGGCTAAAGTTGTTTTGCCTATATACATTATTAATAGTGTTTGTCGGCTATTATATACATGTATTATACATATAAACCTTCCTGAAGAATCACTCAATTTACTAAAGAAAACCGCATCAAAATTCGTTGCGTAGTTTTAAAGATCTAAGCATATGTACTACCACCACTAGCAGCGTGAGGCGACTTTTTTTGCATTCTAGGTTATAGATGTATTTTGATGATAGCAATATTTAGGTACTAATGTAGCTAACGTTTCACGACTCGGCAACATCGAAAATTCTCAGAAACATTCATTGAGGATGTCCTCCGTGGAAAATAGATCGTAATTAATTTTTAAATTTAATAATTAAAACTAGCCCTGCCACGTGATGTTACCGCGGTATAACTCGTCTGTTCGATTCCCATGGGAATATCGCGATATAATATAGCCTATCTGCAAGGTAAATCCAGCTCTGCACTCAATTTCTTCAAAATCCATTCATTCCGTTAATGTTGCCGTGAGTGAGTGCTTAGCAAATGCCTCTGCCTACCCCGCTTTGGGATTAAGAGACCTGAAGTGTATTTTTTATTCTACGCTCATATTCATAACAATTTTGAGATTAATTTAAATCTTATACCAATAAATTCGACCGAAGACAAAGGACAACAAAGGTTTTTATCCTTTTTCAAACAAAAAAGTGTCAATTTTCCTCCAGAACTACTGGGTAGAAACGGCTTCTGTAGCTCGACTTAATCATGACTACGCGTGTATTGGTAGGTACAGGAAATAGCCTATAGTGCTGTTCATTGCAAAACCTTAAGTAGATTTGCTCATAAATAACTACCTACTTCATTATTGTTCTAGATGTTATATTCATGAGTTCTTAGTTAAATTAGTTCCTTAGGCAAGGTGCTATATAGCTACTTTGCGATCTTTGATGTGAAGTACGGTGGGAGTTGAACGATAAGCTCCGAATACTCCTCCGGAAATCAAATATGATAACAATACTTATAACTTCTAATGTGGATGTATGTTTGTTACGGTTTCATGCGAAAACTACTTGACCAATCATTGTGAAACTTTATAAACATATTGTTGGAATTTACATAGGAAATAATTAATCCTAAAATTAAACAGTAACGGAATAAAATGTGGGTAACGCCGCGTGGTACAGCCAGTATTATTCTCGTTGGAAGATAATTAATGCAGTTGCTTATTATAGGCGTTAATCAGCATGAAACTGAAGGAATGTGGTTACTCTTAATTGTAATTCCATTATTGACAAAAACTATAATGTCAAATGTCAGTTATACCTTCACAATATTATACATATAAAACTTACAGAAAAATGGTATTTAATTGAGCCAGAAAATCCTCGGTATAAGAATAACACCTACGTAGGATAATGGGATATGAACTCCCATGTACACTAGTGGCGAAGTTAGGGCGTAAGCCGGTAGTACAAGACAAGCCTATAGCAGGCACATTAACAAATATTTTCAAGGAAATTAAGTAGCATAGGGACTTATTATAGCTCATATATAAGTAAGACAAATAAAAAAATCTAAATAAGCATTGGTTAAGTGCCTATTTTTCACTACCAGTTAAGCCTAGCTTTGCCACTAATGTACACTTCTACTTAATTAAAGTATAATTTTCGTTTACGACTTAAAAACGTTCAATAATAATTGATAGCTCACGACGTTCCTACCTAATGTGGTCTTTGAATGGGGAATTATTTGACAACCCGCTGGCAGCTTAAAATAGTTTATTTTTTTGTTGTAAAATGTCTCTAATATCGTCCGAGTAATCACTAGATAAACTTCTGTCTTGTCAATTTTCATTAAGTGATACGGATCATAAAGAGTTTAATAAAAAAAATCGAAATTAGCTGTTAATGTTTTCCTTTAACAGAGGAAAAATACGCTCACTGGCTATTATATTTCCATCCAGTGGTAGATTTTGGAACTACCGCTCGATGATTCCCCATTGGTCATATTTAGTAAGAAAGAAAAGGCTACTTACCTACTTGCAATCCACAAGGGCGCCAGTCGACACGTCGCATCTAATTCAGACTGCTTTCTAATTTATATCTGTCACTCCTGTTAACCTGGTGCGGCGAAAATATTGTTTTACCTATCCCTTGGGTAGGCAGGCTTCGGGGGTGGCTGGGGTAGGTAATTATCCAAGCCCCATGCGGGCGGGGAGGTACGAAAGGCCTTTTCGGTTGCGTCTGCTTTCTTAATGGAAAAAGGTGGGGATTGGAGATCGACCACAGCGAGCGGGGATGAACTAATAAAATAAAGAACGAATAAGATGAATGGTTTCGTTATCGATTTTTATCTTTAAAAGAAGTAAACGCAAATGTGCACTTGAAATTGGTCAAGATAATGAATGATGTGATAAAAAATGTACACAAATGGTTTTTCTTTTTTTTGCTAATAATGTAAAACCTAAAATATCAAGTTCTCAGTTTTACATGACCTATTATTACTACAGGCAATAACATCACCGATGGAAAAAAATCGAAGCCCTAAAACTATACATAAATGTAATTGTAATTGAAGAATAAAAATCAATTTCTTGGTTAATTTTAAACGAAGTCCTCATTGTCTAAAGTTATCTAATTGCATATTGAAATGTGAAGAAAATATGCAGTACAATACTTACCCTTAGCAGACAATATTCACAGTTCTAATCGCTATTATTATGTCCTAACTAAGTCCTGTGTATTTCTTGAATATCGTTAGTTATTTCAGACCAAAACAAGGTGTACACAGTACACAGTCATATTTTTTTATTTAAGTGATATCTTATATCCGCAAAGATGGAAAAAATAGGCACACGTCCCTAAAATTGTTCCAATTGAACAAGATAATTTGCGAATGTGCATGGTGACAACAATTTCCGTTAAAACAACGAGAAGGTCGCACACCTTTTTGGTGTTCTTTTTTTTTAATAGACATCTAAAAAAGTCGCGTGAGAAACGTGGGGTGGGCGTCGCACCATGACAATTTCTGACCAATTTACCAAATGAACTAAACTAATTTCGTGCTATCACTTTCATTTATGTTATGCGATGTGGCACATATTACTTAAGGTGCGACTATAACAATGTAGGTAGCTGAAAAAACAATACTGTGACAATCCATAGTGCGTACCGCCAGGATGAGGAACGACTTGCCGGAGTCTGTGTTTTCTGCGCAGTATAGTTTGAAGGTCTTCAAGTCGCGGGTGAATAGGTACCTACTGAACAAGTGTGCTCCATCGTAGGCCACATCGCTGCTTAACATCAGGCAGGATGGTGGTCAAACGCTTGTTCATAGTGATTAAAAAATAAAT
>SJJU01004695.1:0-21857 GCA_012932125.1 Conopomorpha cramerella
TACACTTCACGCCTTTTAATCCCAAAGCGGGGTAGGCAGAGGGACTTGCTTAGTAAGCAAATGCCCACGGTTCACCAAGCGTATTTAACCCAACGTGACAGGGGGTGAGCCCATCGCCGTTATATGTGTTAAACTAAAATTGTAAATGTTATTACCAAAAGAATATGGTCGTCTCGCCCGCATGGTGCGCTGTAAAACAATATCTATAATAGAAATATGGACATATAACACATCGTTGGAAAGGTTTCTATTTGCTTTTACTTGATTCAAATTCAGTTTTCATTCATTGTAACAAATCGTTTACTTACTAATAGACACTTACTGAATACTTAAAAACCAGCCGTCGTCGGGAAGCTTTGTGCCCGGTGGATACCTCATAATTTGAATGAGGTAAACGTTTTATGGATGCTGAGGAAGCTGTAGTTGCGTTTCAAAAGCCCATCGAAGAGACCTCTAAGAACGAGTGTAGCCCACTAGTGCTTTTCTCAATGGTTCCATGGGATGTATTAACATGAATAGACACTATTTTAAAAAGATATAATAAATTTAATTAATTACTTGTTTGCTTAATCAGTCTTTGATTTTCAACGAACTATCTATTTATTCTAAATAAAACATATTCTGTTGAAAGAGTGTAACAATAAATATCAGAACCATACAAATTGACACCAACAAAAGAATTTAACCACTTAAGAATAACAACCATTCTTACAAGCAACTAGTGGACGCCCTGCGATTTCATTCGTGTAGTTAAGTAGTACCTTTTTTATCGTGGGGAAATCCGTTATGGATACGCCACCGCTAACGGGGACAGCAGCAGGGTTATGTGGGACTCGCACCCACTAAAACCTCACGGTGACTGCTCCCGCGTTATTGCCGGGACCCCCGGAACAGCCTGAGCCACTACGTCCAAGGAGTTTAGTAGTACCTGCATCCCCAATTTCAAGCGTCTAACATGAGCGGTTTTGATTTTTCGCACAAACGTATTTTCCCGTTCCCGTGGGGATTTCTGGAATTCCTTTCTTAGTTCACACCTACGGTACCTAAGCTGCGTCCATTCCAAATTTCAAGTGCCTAAGTTTAGCCGTTTGCGCTGTCAGTCAGTCAGTTTCTCCTTTTATATATTTAGATGTATGAATCACAGAAATTAAGTTCATGGCAGAAGATATTATCTGCTATAGTAGATATTATGTCTACTTTCACTTAAATAATTATTAATAGTATCTATATTTTGCACTAGCAATTTATGATCGAGGCAGCGTTCAAAGAGAGGGGACGATTACTTTTATTTTAAAATCATAAATGACGTTCATCAAGCTTTGTGTTATTTTACTGTATATCTGTATAACACTTATAACGATGAAATAAAGAAAAAAAAAAGGAGCCTACAATGACATGAACTATCGAACACGGCATCGGTTATGACGAAATTACTTGATAGACTTTCAAGTGGTTCGAAGTTGCTTCTTACTAATATGTACTGAAATTATGATAATAGTATATACTGCGTGTATAAGGGCTTCGAGTAATGGTCTTAGAAACGTTCTCAGCAATATGAACAATTTTTACTATGGCGACAAAGCGGAGAAACGAAAATTTTGACAGTTCATTTAGGTACTTTGCAAAAAACTGTTAAGCAAGACTGACAAAAAAGTCAAGTCATAGTTTGCTTTGTAATGACCATACGAGTCCGATTCCAGTAGAAAATAGTTTTCTACCAAAGGCTTTATGCCCTCCGAATGGTTCAATAAAATAAGTGACTTCAGAAGACATTTTTTCTCGACAACGTTGTAGAGAAAATCTTCTTCAAGGTTCGATATGGTTGTAACTCGGAGGGTGGACGTCAAAGGTTTGACGGAATAATTCCATTCCAAAAACGATTCCACCGAGCAAGAAACTTCAGTGGAAGGCACCTTTTGTACGCACATTGTTTGTTAATGGACTTGGCCTGAAGGGTTTTGGGAAATATTAACAGATCCAAACACTGGGGGGTGTCCACATTGTGTTCCAATCTAATAGAGTAGGTACTACATATCTGAGGTTTCCAATACAATGTTTGTCTTCAATAAAACAACTATATTATGCCACGTGTACGCATTTCATTTATTTTACTAGAATACTCCATACATTTATAGAGAAAAAAGTGACATTAATTTAAATAGATAACATTTATTACGTTGACAGTGAATTATGTTTTAGCAAGCATAACTAACTCTATAGATACCCTAATAGTATTTTCAGTCACATTTTCATTCAACAATAGCTTTTAGCATCCCTGATATTCCTTACTGAGCCATATTTACTCGACTTAACTGGATATTATATATTTAAAATGAAATATGAATGATATATGTGCGGTACCAGAATGTCAAAGGATGAAAAATATTTGACTAATCATGACATGCTGTATATTTTAAGCTTCGGAGCCTTAGGTCTGAGTAGGTCGGTTTGTTAGCCCTGCCGTTGGTTTAAAATGCACCTTATTTTATGTTATTAAAAGTCCCACACGGCAAAATCACCAAAATAGCTTTCGAAAAATGTTAAAAAAAATATACCGTATCAGTACCTAACCTACTTGTATAAATGAAACTGTATGACTAGCCAAAAAAGTGTCTACAGATCATTTTTTAACGGAACGCACACAGACATTATAACTCAATATTGGTTACGAGTGCCCACGACGCATGCAACTGCGTCGAAACGTCGCGTAAAAAAAACAAAAGTAAGCTCGAGCTTTTCTTTGATTATATTCGCGCCGATATATGTACCTAGTGATCAATATTGAGTTATAAATGGTCTATCAGTTTCGATGACCACTCCTGTGTCACTGAAATAATCAATAAGGTTCAGTTGTTATATTGTGACAAGTAAAAAAACTTCCATAATATCTAATAGCGGTTATACGAGTTTCAACCTTAAAGATGGCTTAACCGATTTACTCAGACTAAAGTGTTCAAGCTGTGAATAACGGCAGTTCAATTGCCAATTCATCAAGTTAATTCGACATCAATCACAATCCTTTTGAAACTGTTTTACAATAAAGTTGGAATATAATTGATATTATTAACAGTAATATTTTTAGGCTTTTTGAATAATCAATATTATATCTACTAACAAAATAATATGAACATTGTAAACTAAACGTACGTAACTGCAATATATTTCACATGTTTGTGGAACGCATATCCCCCGAATCATGCATAATAAAATGAACACTTTATAGAACTCTGTCACAGCCAAATACCTAACAGAATAGTGACCGAGACTACGTGTAAGTAAATATAATCTATAGTCTTACACTAATTTAATAGAATCGTACTACATAGTCTCATATCGTCATTTATACGTATTGAAAATAGTTATAGGACACATTTATGTAACTTTACACACACATAACTCTGCAACGTTAGGGCCTTACTAATAATGGCGGAATTGCTATTTCGATGATACACAAAGCTCAACTTGTCAGTTGTTTGTCAAATACGGAATAACCAGTTCAAGTAGACCTATAATAACCGTTGTAGAAGTGATAACGCGTTTATTGGTAAGGCGGTTAGAGTCCAAAATCATTGGGGTTGTTACATTAACCTTTTAACCGCCATTGTCTTATATATCAGACATATCAATCACAAGTCATTTTGAAGTTCATGTTATCCAGAACAGAATTCAAAATCACGAAAACAAAATGGCGGTTATAAGGTGAACAAGTACAATTTTAAAGAAAAAAGGATCGACTACTAGTCGCCTCTACAATGTTTTAAAATTTCTATCAATTTGTCTGGTCTACCATCATCAAACCCTAACTTCCTTAACATTGGACCACCGGAAATGGAAATACCTTCTTTCCGAAAAAAAAACATAAATAACGATGTTATCCAGAAACATAAAAAGCGGTACATACACGGTGTAATGAGTGTAAAAGGACCCCAAGCAGGGGATTGAAAATATTTTGTCCCTACATTGTCGCCATACTAAAAAATATTATATTGACGTGCCCTACAACGTTTCTAAGACCATTGCTCGGGGTCCTTTTACACTCTGTATACCGTTTATGTTCCGCTTTTTTATGTCTGTGGATAACTCCATCGTTTAAGAACCTATTTTGATGATTATTTTTTGTTACAAAGAACATGTATCAAAAGTGGTACCATGAGACATACTCGTTCTAGAAGTTGCTTCCAAAACATTTTGTCAGGCTCGAAGAAAAAATTAATAAAGTTGTATATATGTGACATATAACTATTTGCAATATAAACGACGATATGCAATAAATATATCATATTACCAGCGAATGATTAAATTGTATAGTCAAGGACGCAACACTTACGATTTATTTTTAATGGTTGGTTTATCAATATTTTTGCAACGTTTGATAACCCATTGAATTGTTACGTCCCACAGTCCTAGCGTGAGAGTTTTATTAGTGTTAGCTCACACATGTAATTTCTACATATTGTTCTTTAAACTCGCTGACATAGTATGTGAAGCAAATCTGTACAGAACTACTGGATGCTATTACATGTGTATAGACATCAATGCGCCAGTATCAATAGTTTGGTTATTTTCTCCAGTGTTGAAATAAAACCAGCTTTAGTTTCAACTGAACATTGTTCATTTTCAATCGATAATATTTTTGACAAGTGCAAGTTTGCATTTATAGTTCAACCCTAGGTTTTCTTGAAGCATAATAATTTTGACGTCGTTATCAAGTTAGTTCATTGACTAATTGGGAGCCAATAACCAATTGTATTTTATATTTTTATGAGTATCTTTATTTACGTACCGTCAGAAAGAAAATCTTCTGTTGGCGATAAAAATATGTAAATACAAAAATATTGGAGTTTTATTGTTATATGTTTTCTCTAGCGGGAATGTATTGGATAGATGATCAACAGATTTGATTATGTTTTAATGTTTATTAGCAGACAAGGCCAACGTTGTTTAGCCAATATTTATTACAGTGTTTCTCTGCTATACATATAAACCTTCCTCAAAAACCGCCTTAAAATCGTTGCATAGTTTTAAAGATCTAAGCATACATAGGGCTGTCCCCAGCTATCTCGCTGGCTGTCCAGTGGGAAGCGACTTTGTTTTATACTATGTATTGATCAAGCTTCTATAAACCAAGGGTTATCAAATGAAACGAGGCCCATTTATTCAATAACTGAACAAATTCATCAAACTACTGATATGGACTAATCGCTACAGGTTTGCATTATAAGATTTTCCTTCCTATAAACAAACTAGGATGTTCTACGCACCACATACTGTAATTATTATGACACCGCTACGTACTTACTACAATGTTTAATATTACTATAATAAAATAAATATCTACAAACATTTAGACGGTGACAAAAAATGTGCCTAAGATAAATTTATTACTATTTTAGGGTTGTACCTCTAGAATAATTCAACTATTTTCAACTATATAATTCTAACACTTAGAATGAAGATAGATCGCAAGGGGAAATCGCTACGCGAAATTATCTTAATTAAACACAATCTAATATCGCTTCTAATGTCTAATTTAGTATTACACTGAGATATTACATTTACTGAAGTATTTTTTTTTTAATTAGTCGTAAGCACAACCTAAGTTTTACCATAGTTTTAGGGCCGGTTGATTGAACGTTCTATTCTAAGTGTATACACATATTTCCGATTGCTCTCGAGACGCGGGAAAATGTGGCGTCACCAAACTATAAAGTCCAATCCACACTGATATTTTCGCTGTAGAGAACAGCTTTGTCACTTCCAGTGTGAACTGCACTTAACACTACGTCTACATTATAAGTTCATACGTTCTTGAATGAAGTGTAAATATTATGTGGACGCCCGAAAATATGATTAATACGACGTTCCTCATTTGGCGTTTATTTCCGAAACTACTGATTGATTTAGAAGAGCTGACACGTTCACCATACTCACACTAATTGGAATTTGACTAATACAGCATGCTTTTTTTATGCATGTCACTAAGCCATAAGGTTTAGTGACTTGTTTTGTTCCCACGTGGCTGACAACGGAAAATGAAATCAAACACTCTGTATTTGTATGCAGTGATAGGTACGTCACGCCGCTCGTGTATTCATAGACACTACACAAGCGCATCGCGTAAATATGTTAAGGTGCCAGCTCTTGTTAATCGATCTGCACGCCAAATAACCGCATATTGCATTAAGTTACACGTTTACGTTTAAATACCTAAACAACCGATTTACATAATATATAATTCAAGTTATCAGTCGAAATATTTAACAAGGTATATCGATAGAAAAGAACATGTGAGTACAAAATAACTTTTGCTTTGGCACACAACCTTTTTCACTTAACAAATTAAAACAGCCTGAATACGCTTAAATAGTAATATGTAGATCTATCTCACTTCAAAGTAGGATGATTGAATATGCGCAATAGTATCACAGTTAAAAGCAAATACTATAGCCAAGCGAAATACTTTTAAAAAAACTTAAATATAAAGCGTTGATCTTGTTTCACATTTTATTCACAATGAGCCGGATTAGAAGAGGGTACCTATATTTTATGCGAGCTGGCGATTTTTTTTCTTCTCTCTTTCTAGTTTTTAATAATGACTTTTTGATTTCACAATGTAGTTATACTAGTGTCAATATTAAAAACACACAGAACAGTAAGCATCTAGGTAAGATAAATAAACACCTTACTGGTTTAGGATGATTGACATTGATGTCAATGTTCATTTATGAATAAAATTTCAATAAATAAGTACCTTCATTGTATACTGTTAGCGCCATCTAGTAATAATCGTGTAAATAACTTCCAAATCTGGCCCAAAGATGAGTGTATTCTAAAATTCCACAAGACCACTTTTGGAAACTTCCAAAACATGATTGTTTAATATAAAAGTAAACACGGTGGTTTCATACAAATAGATGTTTTTCATAATGTTCAAAATGGTTTTGTGGACTTTCACAATTCTAGCATTAGTAACAATAAAATGTGAAAAAACTTTTATGACCATACTGTCATGATTACTTTACCTTTAGCAAATATAATATAATTAATCAATTGCACTGTAGCTTAACACAGCCAATAAAGATACAAAAGACATTGCACTAATTAAATAATATAAATAACGATGCAAAAGCATACAATAAATTAAACCAAAAAAAGCTGAATAGCTAATTGCTAAGCATGATTGCACATTATAACTAACAAATATTTGATTACTTAAACAAATATTACATTATAAGTATACAATGATGGTAAATAAAAATATAAGCGAGCAAAGCGCGATTTGATATAAAGTTTAAGACAGGTACAAAAAGGTATTTAAAGCAGTCAACAATAATACGACGTGGCAACACAACAAACAAAACTAACAACTAAGGTACAGTTCATTAGCCTTTACAATATACTTCACAGCCTTTGATTTTTAATTGCATCTCGCTCCTTTAGTATGTCACCAGAGAAGGACAGAAGTACTAAATAACAGGGCTGTTAAGTATATTCTAAAAACGAATACTATATTTGTCCCAGTACTAGACACATACAGAGTACTTGACTTCCCTTCTTTCGTGCTTTGGAAATTAATGCTATGACACTTATTTTTGTAGAGTCCAGCACTGGCACATTAACCTTATAAGTAACATGTCCCTAAATACTAACATTTCATCCGTATGGAAGAAACAAACAATCCTCAATGGCATATTAATAACAAAACAAAACAATAAATAGCTAAATTCTATCACAAAAAATAATACTGACGCAAAATTTGCTTTGTACTTGCATAGAGATGATTTGGCACGTTTCAATAAGTGTAAAGTAACTAATCGATCATAAAAATATTTTCATTTAGTTCAGGTAACTAATAGAGGTAGGTTTAGTTTTAGAAACAACCCACAAAACACATCATACTTCAATAGAAATCTAGATTTCCATTCGTGAGCATAGAATGAGTAGATACATTACTCGGAAACACCCTTCACTCCCAACTACTGACATACATTTTACTTACGTTTTACATTTGATTGACTCACTTATTTCAATACTCTTAATTTACGAAACATCAAAGAGAGATCAGATCGGACCGATGACATAATTCGTACATCTATTAATATTTTCTCAGTAAGTATTTTAGTATCTATCGAGATCTTAATCCTTATAGCCCTGGCCTACTTGAGCTTTCTCACTTGAGGCGAGAAGTGCGGACAGAGTAGCGTGTGTGGCGCTTAAATTACTCGAAGTCGGGCTTAGTACATTCGATGAAACAATCATATTAGGGCTTCCTGCCGTTCCTGAGCTCACTATAGTGACGTTCGGTGGCGCCGTAACGCCGTTCGCGAAGCCCGTAGACAGCACCTTCTGCGTATTATGTATCATAAAAGACTTAGCTACGCCAGCACTGCCCAGAGTCAGAACTTTTTTGAGCATCACCGACGAGTTACAGGCGTTATCGATCATGTCTTTAGTCGTCGATATAGCGTCAAAGTCGTTGGAGGTCGTTGACACGACTGTGTTGATTTTCGGCGCCGTCGTTTGTATGACTGGCCTGACGGTCGTGATGCTGTAGGTGACGGCCGTCGGCGCGTTGGAGGCGGCCCGGTTGAGGAGGTTCCGGGAGACGATCGCGTTGTGGAGAATGTTCCCGGTGGGGAAGGTCTTAGCGTTGACGTTGACGTACTGCGAGGCGCCGATGATGGCGGAGGCGTTGGTCGCGCGAGCGAAGCCGATGATGCTGGCGGCGCCTTGCGACAACACTGTGCTGAACGTGCCCGATTTAGAGTTGATCGGTATACTGAAACGGACATTGGTAGCGTCAAACGATAGGAAATGAAACGAGTTGTTATGTGATTGGTGACTGAAAAAATAACAGTTTGCAAAACATTATATTCTGCTAATATAAATAAATAATACATGCATACACTTCACGCCTGTCTCCCAGAGGGGTAGGCAGATACTACAGATCTCCATTTGTCACGGTCCTGACATACCCCTTTCGCTTCATCTACATTCATACATATTTTCATACATGACCGCCGGTTTCGAGTACTTTTCAGGCCACCTAAATAAATAAATCCTGCGCTCACCCATGCAATAAGTCCCCGTCACTAGTGGCACAGCGCACTGGTTGCACATTGGTAACGTGTTGCACGTTGGAAACGTGTTGTACGTTGGACACGTGCTGCACGTTCGTTACGTGTTGCACGTTAGACACGTGCTGGACGTTGGAGACGTGTTGCACACTGGAGACGTGCTGGACGTTGGAGACGTGTGTGACGCGCGGCACGCTGTAGTAGTGTAGCGTGGAGCGGCGCGGCCGGGCGAGGTGCGCCACGGGCACTGAATGGACCATTCCCGAAGTTGTGGATGCAACTGTGATGAATTTGGTTGGTGGTTCCGACAGCTGTAGAGTGAAAATGTTTAATTATTTATTTTGTTCTTTATCATCTTCTGATAAAATCTTTGGTAGATAATAGTTAACAGAATTGCAATTAACACTTATTAAGCAAATACATTTACTTGAACTTAAAATTACTTACATTAGTGTTGAGCGTAGGACCCAGATCAAATTCATCACCAACCAATGTGATTGTGTCAGGATCCGCTCCGGTCAACTTTTCTATAGTCTTCCTTGCATCTGCATCACTCTCTATATTACCGAGATTCCTGCTCAGGAACTCTATGTCCGCTTCAAAGAGTCCATCCACGAGGCTGTTCTGTTCATCCTCAGTCTGTTTACAAACTGACAGTGTGTCATCATTCTCCAGTTTTATATCCTCCTCTCGAATGTCATCAATGTTTTCGACCTTAATATCTACGTCATCAAGTTCATCCTCGACTTTGATTCCTTCTACTTTTATATCATCTATGTCCTCCACTTTTATCTCGTCCATTTTTATATCGGCGAAGTCGCTGCCATCCTTCATAAGGGGAAGTGCTTCGTCGAAATCTCTGTCTGTCATACCATTGCCAATGTTCGCTATTATATCGTTGGAATTCACTTCGTTTTCTAGAGGTTCAAGTTTAACGTCATCCTTGAAAATGTCGGCGGCACTGAAATGATTCTGAGTGG
The DNA here is from genome assembly GCA_012932125.1 of Conopomorpha cramerella. NCBI lineage: Eukaryota > Metazoa > Arthropoda > Insecta > Lepidoptera > Gracillariidae > Conopomorpha > Conopomorpha cramerella. Next base: position 10,058 of record SJJU01004695.1, read on the forward strand.
ATTGGTTGGCAAGTGGTTCCGGACTCTCCGGGTTGCTCACATCGCCGCTGAACGCTTTCTTGGAAACGTAGGTTTTTATCTTTTTCAGTATAAAGGGAGGGACTCTGAAGCCGGACAGCTCTCCCAACATTGGCAAAGAGTTGTGACGGTACGCATCACTTGCAGCGAGCTCCTCAATGTCCTCCAACACCTGGAATTTTAATGTTATGAAATCAATGCTTAGAACCACTTTACCACCACATGTGCTTAACTCGTATCTAACAACTAAATACAACACATGAAGTCTTTTGTTCAGTTCCAAAGAAGAGAAGATAAAAAAGTTCGGTTTTTATAAAAAAATCCCTGCTTCAAACATCGTGTTTTCTCTCACTATGTGTTAGTAGTTTTAATTAAAGTATATCAAATACATGGTATATTTACATACATACACTTCACGCCTGTCTGCCAGAGGGGTAGGCAGAGACTACAGATTTTTGTTGGATAGAAGATATATCAAGTGATCTAATGATAAGGATGTCAGGGTTTGATAATGGCAGACCAGATAAAACGATAGAGTTAAAAAATCTATCTAGGTGACTAGTACAGGCTGGTGAACTGACTGGGTTCTTTTTCTTTAAAATTATTGAAATTTCCGTGTCTTGCCTTCCTATGATTGTCACTGATAAGTGTTTTTACAGAACGGTAAAATCAACACATTTTGCTGTTTAAAGATATACATTTAAATGTCTGTCTACCTCTTCTTTAATTTCCACTCGAATATTTGCAGGATTTTTTATACTTATATTTTACATAAAAAAAATAAAAGTGTCTACACACAGTTCACTCATGCTTAACAAATACAATATAGAATCACATCACTATGTTTTATCACAGTTTACTTCTCATTAGACAGAAGAAGCAAAACGGCCCTCAATATCTCTTCGGAGTTGTATAATCTCGGATGAAAAATAATGATATATTCATACAAAAATCATAATATTTTAATCGAGATTTTATCGGGACATTAATTTTTTTATTGGGTATTGGTACATGCTGAAAAGGACTCTGTAGAGTGTACAGAAACAGTAGACTTCAGCTAAGAGTACGGGTATTTTGGATTAATCGTTTGCAACTAAGGAGGTAGTGCAACCTTGACACACGTTAAGGATAACCGTATGAAAAATCGTAACATTACCATGATGTAAGTCTTCCCGCCGACGGCGGCTGCGAGGTTGTGGTTGGCGATCCACTCCTTGTCGGCGCTGTCCGCCGGGTAGCGCAGCAGCCCCGCGTGCTTCGTGTACAGGCGCCCGCGGGAGTTGCCCAGCCCTAGCACCTGCAAATATACAAATACTTTAGTTACAGCTCTTACTAACTGTTAAGTGGGCACAATTGATAACTTTGCATACCTAATAAGCAGTATAAATTAAAAAACCGTTGCTGTATTTTCGTTTCAGGATGCTGTACAAAAAATATTATATTTTTTAGATGCGTAAATTCGGAGATAATACGTAAAATGTGAAATATCTGTGATGACGTCATAACTTTGTGCGAAATAGGTGAGATTCAAGCCTATCCTTATTTTTTTACACATCAATAAAATTGACAATATTAGTGACAACAGAATCGTCAGTTTCAAAACAAACAATAATAGGTAGCAATTTCGGTAGCTTTATTTTCTGCTTGGAATAAACCTAAAACCACGCTATTTCACCACTATCGATAAAAAATGCATCAACCTGAACGAGAGGAAAAGAAATGTTAGGAGTAATATTACACTGACTCGACGTGGCTAGCAAACACCTTTATAACAGCAAAAGTAAACAAAACAACGATCTGCACAGACTACAACTTGAAAATTGACATTGACAGCTAGTTTTTTTTCTATCTATGTTTGATCTGTGTATCCATAATAGTGACGTCATATGGCGCTTACGCTCTTTCGAAAAAAATCTATATTAAAAGTGAAAATCATGAATGAAAACATTATTTCTATGTCGAATAAAAAAATACGGGTCAAATAATTTTATATTTTCTTCAATTTTCAATAAAAATATCATTTACCATTCGAAATGCAAAGTTGTCAATTGAATCGTTAAACCCATTACGATGTGTGTAAACATAACGAAATATTTTTTCGCGAATTCGTAATAAATGAGCGTTCTAAACTCGAAGATAAAAAATACTGTTCTAATCTTGTATCACGCCTGTTAATTATGAATTGAAAAACCTACCAGTAACAAAAAATAATACGTTTCTACCTTCGTTAGTATCCACGGATGTACTATGCCTGTATCGTACCTTACTTACATTCAATGGAAATGATTTGTGACATTCAATGGAAATTACAAAATGTGCCATTTGTTTTGAACTTCAAATGTACCTACCTATCATTTGCATATTAATCAAACCACATCAACTAATTAACAAACAATTGTTCTTAATAAGACAGCACCTCGTTGAATGCAAGTAAGCTATTTTTGATACATTTGTATTTGTAACTCTGTCTCTGTAATTGAGTATATATATATCGGGGCGAATATAATCAAGACAAGCTCGAGCTTACCTTTGTTATTTTACTTGATATACCCGCAGAACAATATAGAGTTACAATGTTTGTAAATCAATGGCTAAGCGGAACAGCGTTGGTTTGATCATAGCTTCAGGCCTTCGTATCACAAGACACAATGTCAATTTAACTTAAGTCAGAATGTTATTGTCCGTGAGACACATTCATAACTTACCTTGTGTGCATGGGAGCCCATGATGAACATGGTATCCTGCGTGAGACGGGCTGGGTTCCACTTGTCGGGGTCTCGCAGAGGCTGGGACGGAGCCAGGGCGGGGGCCGCGTTGTCCACAATTTCCTCTTTAATTTTCTGCCTCTTAAATGTGTTCAGGAAGTCAACTTCACTTTCTGTCTCCTTTCGCTTCAGAGCGTTTTGTAACTGCAAAATTAATAAAATTAAATGACAAAGATACTTTCCAAACATAGTTTGACAGTAATGACAGTTCTTAGACCGAAAATCTGTCAGAAAAACGTCAAATAAAATTCCCCAGAGTGGGGATATCTACTAAGTTTACTTGCATAGTTACAGTTTTTAGTGTAACATGTATGTTGGATTATAGTTAATATTCATATCATATCATCAAAATTTAAGTTTTTTTAACACAATGGACAAGGGTTTGACCACCATCTTGCCTGATGTTAAGCAGCGATGTGGTCTACGATTGGAGCACACTTGGCAAATAAATTGATAAATTGACCCATCACACGAAAAATACAAAAGATTAGCTCTTGGCTTTTTTTTTGTAAATTACCTTTTTCCTATAAGATTTACTGTAAGTATAATTACACAACATACATACATGGTAAAATCCATGAGTTAAGAATCAAGGATGTACAGAAGCAAGTATAACTCAAGAGAAACTAGTATTCTCACGATATTTAATTGTAATTTAGTTACTCTAAGAGCAACATTAAAAGGTGCTAGCTGCTTTTAGAACAATTCACTCATTTGCTGAAACAATGCGAAATGTCAGAATGTGACACTATTGACTACTAAAATTTCATATTGTTATAGCAAATGAGATTGTGCAATTGCTCTAAGAGCAAGAGAAAATAAAAATATAATTTATGTACTTACTGTAGATTGCTTAGCAAATTTGGTTTCAATAGTATTAGCGACATCATTGTCGGCATTATCACAGACCGGCGCCTGCGCAGGTCGCGGGGTAGTGTACAGCAAACGGGTGGCGTCTAACATGGCTCGGCATACTGCGCGAACCTAGTTTTTTTTTTTAAATAATTTAAAAAATGAATTAGCCGAGTAGTGACGTAGAGTACGTTGTGTCACCACCCCAGCTCAACTTTTCCCGTCTTGGGGGTCGTAGGAGACGACCGAGGGAACTCCCCAGAGGAGCGAGCAGCAGCACACTCTGTGAGTTTGGTACAACACCACTGCGATCGCCAACCCGACAGTCAAACGTGGCGATTATTGGCATTTCCCCGAAATTATTCATGTAAATCATTGAATCGTCGTCGTCCAGCAGTGGACATCATGCAGCTGATGATGACGATTATCAAAAATTAAATAAATTATCAATTTCTACATCACTACATAGTATAAAACAATATAGCTCCCAGCTGTGCTATGCTTAGATCTTTATAACTATGCAACGGATTTTGATGTGGTTTACATTAGTAGATAGAGATTCTTGAGGAAGGTTTATTATGTATAATACATGCATACTACAGTAGAGAAACACTGTTACTAATATATAACTCGATGGTTTCCAGCCAAAAAGGCCTAAGCGACATTTTTGTCCAAAATGAGTTGAGTATGCAGTTTGGATCGCCTTTTTTATCTGCATCGATTTGTCTAGGTTTCATACCTGTATGACGTAGTTTGATGTCGCTTACGCAGTAGAGAATATGTGTTTTTCTCCCAAAACATTGCTTTATTTAAACTTTAAGCCACTCTCCTGTAAAATTACTTAAATGTAGCTTAGACCTTTTTGGCGGGAAGCCATTGAACTGCAAATCAATATTTTTTGGGTAAGCTGGTAAATCTGGAATCTGCATTTGAAGATTCACATCTTCACATCTGATCTCTTCTACTCTGGTAATAAATAGCTGGTGCTTCAATTGAGATATTTCGGTACATTATTCAGCATTGGCTGATGAATAGTGATTCGCCTTTCGAACCACTAATATCCTATAATTATACAGCAAAAAAATCTCCATTATAGAAAATTAAATATTAATATATAACTAAATTATACTTCATACCTGATCCTCACTAACAGATTCTTCTCCAAGATTCAGTCTAATGTTGTTCACAGCAGGAACAAAGAATTTCTGCAAATAAATAAATATGAAAGTTACTTTATGCTTTAAATTGATCATGCATCAAATGCTGTCTGTCCCTATGTATGCTTAAATCATTAACATCTTTAAAACTGTAGAATAAGTTTTGATAGTTTTCTTTAGTATATAGAGTGGTTCTTGAGGAAGTTTAATACATATAATAGTAACATATTAATATGTATATACATAATAGCAGGGAAAGAAAGGGTAATCTAATATATAAAATTCTCGTGTCACAGTTTTCGTTGCCATACTCCTCCGAAACGGCTTTACCGATTTTCACCAAATTTTATATGCGTATTCAGTAAGTCTGAGAATGGGCTACTATCTATTTTTCATGCATCTACCAGTTGTATTTCTCCCAATACACGGGGTACAAAGGCAACTTATTATGGCAAAACAAATGTTTGCCGGGACAGCTAGTAATAAATAATAATGGCTCAGTTAATATATTTTAAAAATAGAATTCGATAGATTAATATTAGACATATAAGAATTTGTTTCCCATGTCCTCCATTATTTGTCCACCACTGGTTGTTATTGAGAAAAAAAGGTGTGTGGTCCACCAGTGGGTCCAACCCAACAAAAAATCCTCCCGTTGATCAGCTCTCATGGACATTGGAAACAACTTAGTTGCTTTTGCTCCAGTCTCATTGTAAACCAGGAGGTCAGAAAAGACACCCAGATTTAATGCAGTTTCTGAATGAACTACAAAAGGACTCAACATTGTATACAGTTCAATCAGTAGCAAAACAGAAACTTGTACAGGTAAATCAAAAATCAGATCAAAAAGAAGCATTTCGTCATGTTTTCTGTATCTACATATTTAAGATTATTTATGAAATCAGTCATAGTCACATCTCTTGGGGTCAGATGACTGTATAAATTCCTTACCTCCAGATACTTTTTTATGACTTGATCAATATCCCGAGATACAGCCGATTGGATTGTCTGACGCAACATATCTAAAGATTTATTAGCACTCGCTCTAAATTCAGCTATTGGTCTGGAATGTGGTTGCACTGGTCCTGGCAAACTGAACCTTCTGTGCATGGCTGCCAATGTATTGATAGCAATTTGCCTTGCGATTGGCTGCTTCTGGAACAATGGGCCACCTTGTAGTATAAATTAATAGCACAATTCTCCCGCTAAAAAAATATTATTAAATACACAAAAGAGCCACCACCAACATTTGATAAAAAGCATAGTAGGATCACCATATCATTGTTGACAAGAAAAAGTATAAGTGAAAGCATAAGTAAATTAGATAAAAATTAATGTAGCTAAGTACCACCAATTCAAACTTGAAAATAAAACTATTACTTAATTACACCAGTATTCTATGATTGGTAATATAGATGTATTGAGTAATCAGATAAGACACAAAAATGTGTTGTGCCCAAACTACTATGATTTTGGCTAATCTAAATAAGCATACCACAGTCCCCTACAAACATTTTCTTATTAGGTTGACATTGTACAGTAGCTTGCCACTTAAAATTATAGTACACTGTGAACTTACAACAGGAGCATTACAAGTGGGAGTACTTCGAGCATTAGGGGTCTTGGCAGGAACCGGGAATGTCCAGGTTGGAGAAGTATTTTCCGAGGTCGTCTCTGGAGCCTGAGGAGTTTCAATATTACTCCAAATCTTCTGCACTACCATTTTTCTATTAAACATAAACTAATATAAAATAACATAAACTTTAATGTTTTAAGTACTAGCATGAAGCAGCCATTAGCGTTAACACTTTTTGAAACCAAAATCTCATATTTTAGATCACCTAAAATCGTAAACAAATAAAAATGGCAGACGAAGACAGAAGTGTCGCTCGTTTTTCAAGGTAGGGTCTGCGGGCGGGGACCTGAGGTGAGGAGGGCTAAGTCTACTTTCATTCGTTCATTTCATTCATTCATTTCGAATTTTCAACACTCAGACCATGATCGTTTTGTTGTCATTTTGTCATCTAGATGTCGCTATTAATAGGTGTCCAGGGTGACTTCTGTCAGATATATTTGAATATTTATTTATTTGGATTAAATTATTCAAACTTCCGACACTTTTGTAACATGAGAATGACAATAAAAAAATTACTGTCACCTTTATTACTGACTACTTGAAATTAATAATTTCGTTGACAGTTATCCCCCGTAATTCAGATAGCGCCATCTGTCATCACTAACAGAAACAAGGGCCCTGAGAATTCCCCATTACTATGCATTGTGTGTATGGGAATTGCAACACAAATACTACTACTTAGCGCTATCAACTACTATGATAGATCTGCATCTAGGCTTGCCAACTTTTTTTACAAGAAATAAAGTATATTTAGGCCGAAAAAAACAAATTAAACAGTATTTTAGAAAAATTAACTGTCTTTTATTTATTTAATAATATACATTTTATTTAACACTAGTTGACCAGTGCCTACTTCGTTGGGCATAATGGTAATAATACTTTTGTAACATAAATATAAAAGTAAGACATATGCTAATGTTGACTTAGATTTTTTTTGCATTTCCCCGCAATAACATCGCTAAATTTTACTAACCTAGCTCAATCTGTAAAAATCTCACATATTTGCCTAGGTCTTCCCGCTATCTCCGCTTGGGCAGACCGCATCTTCGACGTCCGTCTATTTAGGGACCCAGCCAGTAATGGCTTTCCGGAACGAAATCGGAAGTGTATGAAGGAATGGGGATGAACCTAAAAGGACGTACCCATGATGTCAGGAACGTGATAAATAGAAATCTGTCATCTTTATCTACTCCTCGATGATATAGATGACTATGAGTATCATCTTACTAATATTATAAATGGGAAAGTGAGTTTGTTTGTTCCGCTTTAACGCCGTAACTACTGAACCGATTGCTTTTAAATTTTGCACACGTATAGATGGAAGTCCGGTTTAAATAGGGTACTTATCCCGGAAAAAAATGATATTCCCGAGGGAAAACAAAAATATTCCTTTATACCGCAATATAACCGAAGTCCACGCGGGTGAGGCCGCGGGCGGAAAGCTAGTAATCCATAAAATTCAAAACCAATAACGCTTTCAACTCATAACTAACAAACGTAACATTGACAGTTGTTGAATTACTAGCAAATTGATTAAGGCACAGACCACTTTAAAAAGCAGCTAGGTTTTCTGACAGTCTTAGTATTATTTACGGGCCTATAACCTTACATATCCTCTCCTCTATACCCTTTTCACGTTGCCAACTACTAATAAGTATAGGTATAAGTAAAACAAGTGAAGTAAAAGGAGACTGATCACTTTTGTATGGACGTTGGTACTCAAAAATGTTCACTCATGATATTTAGATATTTCGTAGAGTAAAAATAGCTGTAGCCTAGCTATTGATTGATGGGTCGACGCTGAGAGATGGCGCTAGCTGTATAGGGGAGATAAGTGTCAACGAAATTATTAACTTCAAGCAATCGATATTGAAGGTGATAGTTATTTTTTTTACTGTTTGTTTACATGTTACAAAAGTGTCTGAAATTTGAATAACTTACACAAATATTAAAACATACTAAAATATAACTGACAGAATTCATCCTAACCTAACTATAGTCTGGCTTTAACAATGGGGAATTTTCTTTGACGTTTTTCTGTCAGAAATTTAAGATATTCCTTCAATATTTACCTTTTGTTAAAGCCAAAGCCAGCGACGTCTAGATAAGAAATGGAATTTGAAAACCCCCCCATTCTGGGTTTCTATCCAAGTATTTATCCGCTGGAGGATAAATATCCATAAATACGTTATAACTCGAGTATTTTCCCAAAAATTATGCCATTAATAGGGCCTAAAATTGTCAGAGAAGATACGGAAGATCGAGTGATTTCCTATTCATTCATTCATTGTTGTGAATGAAGACGTGTCAACATCATCTGTCAAACCACTCTGACTCGTTCAGTCAGTCCAGTACAGTAACTTATAAAAAAAAAACATTTCAAGTTGTGGTTCAGTGGAGGCAGGAGTGCAGATATTATTTTGAAAAAATTAAATATTCTTTGGTAAGTAATAGTGAAATTATATTCTAAAACGTAAAGCAAAACCTTACAATGTATGTAGGTTTTTATTGCAATCTGGACGCGTGGTTAATGAAAATATGTCTAAAATAGATCCGGTAATAATTTTATCAATTCACAAGGCAATGGTATGTGGTGGTCTTTAGAAATTATATCTATTATTATATTGAAATCGTAAGCCACATACAGCAATCGAATAAAGTAAATGTATATGTAAACGACTACTATATCATATGGTTGTATTTCAGGTTCATGTAATAATATCCCTCAACTTCAATTTTTCTCAGCAATTGACCTTTGTTCCCTATTTGCTTGGGAAACCGGCTCTACAAGGTTCCATAGCTATTTACATTGGTAATAAGCCGCGATCGTTTACTTGGTACATTTTCATTTGGTGTTTTGATGCCTATTATGGGTCTTTTGTTGTTTATTCCTTACATACAATAGCTTTTTTATGAAATGCTTCATGTTATTTTTGTTAAAATTCGTTATAGGTAATTATGTATATTCATAAGAAAAAGTACTATATACACTGCATTCCCACATTAATAATTTATTTGTACATTGAATATGTTGTATAGCAGTTTATATCAAATGGGTTTTTGATATTCAATTGCTATAACCTTCCTCCGACCTATCTATTTAATTTATTATGATATTAGTCTGGCTTGTTGTGAGATAGGTGAAACAAGATAAGACATTAGAAATATTTTATTATGGAAGTGTCACTTATGCAGCTATCTACCTCAGTACATTAATTTAATAATTACAGTTAATAATAATGTTTGTAACACAAGTTACCTAATTTATACCTATGCATAGTTGATAGAGTCTAAATGCCCTTAAATTTAGTCACAATTATGAAAACAACTATTGCAAGCCTATTGTGTTCTTTTTGGTACTTACCAGGTTTTGGAGAATTAGTTACGTTTGCAATATTAAGGATAAGGAATCAAAAGTTTAGCTTGACAAAACTTGATGGCCCATTGGTGTAGTGGTCAGCATGTATGCCTCTATTCTGTTTGCGGTTTGCGTCCCACCATTGACAGGTACTCGGGCGATGAGCTTTTAAGTACCTGTTGGATGTGTCTGGGTATTTTATTTATATAAGTATGTATTTAAAAGAAAAGAAAAAAATGTATTTAAGTAAGTGTGTTTTGTTGCCTGACTTCCATAACACAAGTGCTTTAGCTACTTAACATGAGATAAAGGCAATGTGTGTGTTGTTGTAAAATACTTATTTAATTTATATTTATTTATTTATTTACATTATTTTCCAAAATGGATGATAACACAAATTGAGCAGTGGAAGCCTACAATAATTTATAGAAATTTAATTTTTCGAAGTTATAGTGTTTTTAGGTAGGTATGTAGTTGGGAATAGCTAAAATCAAAATATTTTCACAGTGGACTGTAGACAAAATTAGTTTGGAGACATATAAAGTGTTGCAAATTTACGAGAGATTGACATTTTTCTTTTCTTTTGCATCCATAGTGATTAGCAATTACCAATAAGTTTTATTATGATATTATCATTATTATAGTATAATATAGAAAAAGTACTCTTACAATTAACTTATTTTAATTCACATACAGTGTCCGGCAGTGGACAAATATGGGTTGATAATGATGATGATGAATTCACTTTCTAATTGTTGTTGAAATCTACTTAATTATGATTAGTACCACCAGTAGGGAAAATGAATGTTGAGTTTGTATTATTATGCAATGTAGCACTAACAACCGGAACAATTGTAAAGTGAATAGTGAATGATTTGTTTGAACCAAATTGGCTCTGTAACCACTTGAAAAATTATTTCACCATTGGTAAGCTATAATATATTGTGGTGCGTTTGATGGGATGGGTTTATTGATGTTTATTTACTAAAACTAGATTCCATATCTCAAGTATTTTTATACCTATCCTATATCCACTGGGGTACAGTTATACTATTTAATTGAGAACTCATACAGACAAACAGTATTTTAAATTGTAATTTCAGTTTCTATGTAGCTAAATTATTCACCTGAATGGCATGAGGTTAGTTTTTATTTAAGTATTGGAATCATTAATTACTATTATTTTTAGCAATGTACATGTACAGTGTTGGCCTTGGAATTTATGTGTGTAGTGTAGATAAATAGATGATTGTCATGTAGCAACGTTCATAACAACCTGTGGTTTTACGCCACAAACTTATCAGTTTCATTATCTCTTATGAACCCATAGTGTTCACCTCAAAATTTGATAAGTCTGTTACTGAACAGATATTTTGCTTTGTTACAGATAAACAATGTCGAAAATAAAGGCCGGTCCCGTCGTCGACGTCCTCGGTGATGAAATGACCAGGATCATCTGGGACCTGATCAAGCAGAAGTTGATCTTACCATTCTTGGACATTGAGCTGCACACTTACGACTTGGGCATCGAAAACCGTGATAAGACAAACGATCAAGTCACCATTGATTGCGCAAATGCGATTAAGAAATACAATGTGGGTATTAAATGCGCTACTATTACGCCAGATGAGAAGAGAGTTGAAGAATTCAAACTAAAGGAAATGTGGAAGAGTCCTAATGGAACCATCCGTAATATTCTTGGCGGAACCGTCTTCAGAGAGGCCATCATCTGCAAGAACATTCCTCGTCTGGTCACCGGCTGGGAAAAGCCCATCATCATTGGCCGTCACGCGCATGCTGACCAATACAAAGCTATTAACTTTGTCGTCCCCGGAGCCGGGAAATTGGAGTTGACCTGGACTTCCCCTACAGGTGAAAAGATCTCTGAAACCGTCAATGACTTCAAAGGTGCTGGTGTTGCTATGGGTATGTTCAACACTGATGCGTCCATCGTTGACTTCGCTCACTCCTGCTTCAAGTATGCGTTGGACAGAAAGTACCCACTTTACCTTAG